>VIAB01036538.1:0-12543 GCA_009801035.1 Oophaga pumilio
CGGCGATACTAAATATGTGTACTTTTATTGTTTTGGTTTTCTTTTTACATTAAAGAAATTAATTTATTGGGGAATAGTTTTTTTCTTTATTTAGGAATTTTTTTTTACACATGTTTATTTTTTTTTTACCTTTTTCCTTTGTCCCTGAGTGGGACATCACTGTAAAATATCAGATCGCTGGTCTGACAGTGTGCACAGCACTCTATCAGACCAGCGATCTCACAGGCAGTGCTGCAGGCTTTCTCAGCGCCTGCTCTCAGCAGGCACTGAGGAAGCCGCCTCCCTGCAGGACCCGGATGGACCCCGCGGCCATCTTGGATCCGGGGTCCTGCAGGGAGAAGGCCCTCAGAACAGCGCGATCACATAGCGCTGTTCTGAGGGTCTCAGGGAAGCACGTAGGGAGCCCCCTCCCTGCGCGATGCTTCCCTGTGCCCCCGGTACACTGCGATCAGGTTTGATAGCAGTGTGCCAGGGGTTAATGTGCTGGGAGCGGTCCGTGACCGCTCCTGGCACATAGTGTTGGGTGTCAGCTTGATAATCAGCTGACACTCGGCCGCGATCAGCTGCGCTTCCTGTACTATCCCGTCCTTGGGAATTAAGTCCCAGGGCACATGAACGACAGAAAGAGGTAGTACATTAGATAACAGAAAGGGGTTAACATCTAAAAACACTTGAAATAGATCACTCTGTAATGACTGTATATTATATGCGTTTTATTTTTTGTGTTGAAGAACTGAAATAAATTAACTTTTTGATGATATTCTAATTTTGTGAGAAGCACCTGTATGTGTTTTTGCAGGGCTATGTTTTTCAGCTTTTTTATGCAAACTTTAGCTGCATTTTGTAGTTTCAGCTATGTCTGAGGTTTGAGAAATCTCATGCATACAGCTTGGATTTTTGTCCCCAGTATTTTGTGTAAAACTTTAGGTTTTGCATAGTAGAGCATGTCACTATTTTCAGCATTTTTCACCCATTGAAAATAATGGGTGGTGAAAAAAAAAAAGTGAGAAAGCGGAGATATCAGGTTTTGTTGCATTTTTTTTGGCCCAAAACCTGATGAAGTAGAATTAGATTTTTTTTTTGGCTCTATAATTTATCAGCATGCACAAGATGCATAACAAAAATGCAACAAAAACTAAGCAAAACCTGCTTTTTTTGCAGCAAGTTTCTTACTGCCAAGAGAGCAGGGTTTGCTGCAGAAAAAAAGCAGTGAAAACACAAAGTGTGAACATGGCCTTAAGGCACTGTCACACTTAGCGATCGCACCAGCGATCACGACAACGACACGACCTGGCAAAATCGCTGGTGCGATCGCTATGTGATTGCAAGTTAGATTCCAGACACAACTCATCAGCGATCTGTGATTCCAAACACATCTCATCAGCGATCTGTATAACGACCTCTGCGGTCGTTGGGAAAACCTAGTCCCACCTGCGACGCTGGTGAAGTCGTTCATGAAGGGTGTCACACTCAGCGATTCAGGCTCACCGGCGGGACACCAACGACCAAAAAACGGCTCAGAACATTCATGAGCGATCAGTGACATCTCAGCAGGGGCCACATCTCTGCTACATGTCACACACAGCTAAGTCGCTAACGAGATCGCTACTGCTACTCGTTAGCGATCTCGTTTAGTGTGACAGTACCTTAAGTCTCTGCAGTGAAATACTATGATCTTTTTCCTCACAACTTTTTACTGACAGCAAAATGTTTTCCAATTTATCCAGATTAGTCCTTTTATTATATATTTTAATACTATGTATTGTAAAAATTCAGTTTGTTTATTACATGACAAATTGCTATTTTTTTCTTAATATTTTCTTTTTCTTTTTTTTTTTTAAAAGGATTTTCTGCTGAACAGCTTTCATGGATGCAAAGTAATAAAATAACTTCTAAAGTGAGCAGTACCAGAGTCTCCCCGATAACGCTTTTCTTGACAGATCAACCATTTTTTGCACATCACAGGAAAGTCATGCAGGTAGTATAATTTTCATTCCAAGAAAAAAAATACTATTGCTTAGTTTGTGGCCGCCAGACGAGTCCTTGAGGAGAAATATGTGTCATCACCGCTATTGGCTGCGGTGATGTGAGCTCGGTAGTATGCTCCAGCACCTATTGTGTTGAGAGAGTTATTAGGTCATTCCAGGGCCGTGTTTTACGAGCATTCATTAGAGATAAGTTGGAATGACTGCTCACATATCCCAACCCCAGCGGTGTGGTTTGGCTAATAAAATGGAGGCCGAATAAAAGTAGGGCAGCACGGTGGCTGAGTGGTTAGCACTACAGCCTTGCAGCTCTGGAGTCCTGGGTTCAAATCCCTCCAAGGACAACATCTGCAATAAGTTTGTATGTTCTTCCCGTGTTTGCGTGGGTTCTTTCCTCCGAGTACTGCAGTTTCCTCTGACCTGAGCGGGAGGACCTGCAGTACCATTTGGACTTTTCTTTTTGTTTTTCACTTTGTGCCGGAAAAGGCTGTTCGTTTGTTTTGGCTATCCAGAGCTGTTTATGCAGTTTTAACCCCTTACTGCCAGCTGACGGAATAGTACGTCAGCTGGCAGTATCCCCCGCTTTGAGGTGGGCTCCGGCGGTGAGCCCACCTCAAAGCCGCGACATGTCAGCTGTTATAAACAGCTAACATGTGCCCGCAATAGGCGCGAGCGGAATCGCGATCCGCCGGCGCCTATTAACTAGTTAAATCCCGCTGTCAAAGCTAACAGCGGGCATTTAACTAGCGCTTTCGGCCGCCGGGCCGGAAATGAGCGCATCGCCGACCCCGTCACGTGATCGGGGGTCGGCGACACGTTGCCTTGACAACCAGAGGTCTCAAAGAGACCTCTATGGTTATTGCGGCACATTGCTGTGAGCGCCGCCCGGTGGTCGACGCTCATAGCAATGCAGTAAATCTCCTACATATGGGCGATCTGCTCATCGCCCATATGTAGCAGAGCCGATCGAGTTGTGCATGCTTCTATCCTCTTATGGAGGCTATTGAAGCATGCCAAAAGTAAAAGAAAAAAGAATTTAAAAATTAAAAAAAATTAAAAAAAAAACTAAAAGTTCAAATCACCCCCCTTTCGCCACAATCAAAATAAAACAATAAAAACAATCAAACATACACATATTAGGTATTGCCGTGTTCAGAATCGCCTGAAGTATCAATAAAAATAAAGAATTAACCCGATCGCTAAACGGCTTAGCAAGAAAAAAATCAAAACACCAGAATTACGTTTTTTTCGCCACGATATTGCATTAGAGTGCAATAACGGGCGATCAAAAGAACGGGTCTGCGCATAAATGTTTTTTTTTAAAAAAAAAAACGTCCGCTCTGCACGCAAAAAATTAGCCCTCACCCTGCCCCAGATCAGGAAAAATGGAGACTCTACGGGTCTCGGAAAATGGCACAATTTTTTTATTTTTAGCAAACTTTAGAATTTTTTTTCACCACTTAGATATAAGAGAACCTAGATATGTTTGGTGTCTATGAACTTGTAATGACCTGGAGAATCATAATGGCAGGTCAGTTTTAGCATCTAGTGAACCTAGCAAAAAAGCCAAACAAAAAACAAGTTTGAGATTGCACTCTTTTTGCAATTTCACTGCACTTGGAATTTTTATCCCAATTTCAAGTACACTACATGGTAAAACCAATGGTGTTGTTCAAAAGTACAACTAGTCCCGCAAAAAATAAGCCCTCACATGGCCATATTGATGGAAAAATAAAAAAAAAAGTTATGGCTCTGGAAAGAAGGGGAGCGAAAAACTTAAACGCAAAACTGAAAAAAAGCTTCGGGGGTTAAGGGGTTAATAAAGTTGTTTGGACATTTCAACAATACTGCTTCCCGTACCTACCTCAACCGCAGCCTAGTTAGTACAGATCCCTACAGTTGGTGCTAGAAGCATGGGCACGAATCCCAAGAGGCAGTGTTACTGCCGATACTGCAGGTGAAAGTGGCTGCAGGAGGGAAATCTGACAGCATGGTGGAGCTTGTAAAGCATTTGGTCCAGGTGCAACAACAGCAACATCTCGCCAATCAACAGCAGCAAATTGCGCAACAAGAAACGAATAAGCTTTTGGCACAGCAGCAGGAGGTACTAACTCGACAAATGGAACTCGCAGAGGCGTTTCGTGTGAGACTGCGGTCTTCTCCCCAACTCCTGGTGATGACTCTTATGCCAAGAAGATGGTAAGAAGAGGGTTGCAAAAGATGACCCCAGGGATGACGTTGAGGCGTCGCTGACGATTTTCAAGAGGGTGGTGAAACATGAGAAATTGCCTCCAGAGCAGTGAGCAGAGGTTCTGCTGCCATATTTAACAAGTAAACCACAGAAGGCCTATTATGACCTGGCCTTGCAGGTCGCTAAAGAATATACCAAGTTGAAAGCTGAGATCATGGCACACTTAGGAATGACTCTGACTGTCAGGGCACAATGGGTGCACCAGTGGGCCTTTCTCAGTGACAAACCTCCCCGGTCCCAAATGTTTGACCTCCTACACTTGTAACAAAAATGGTTACAACCTGAATCCTCCTCCCCAGTACATATGGTGGAGAGGGTCACCATGGACAGGTTAATACGCTCCCTACCAAGTCCGGTGCAATCCTAGATTGCCCAGGGAGATCCCCGTAATGCTGATGACCTAGTGAGCCTGTTGGAGAGATATCAGGCGGTCGAGAGTTCCGTGGGGAAGCAAAGGGGTGGAGCCTCCCCATACTGGTGGTCCCAAAGCGGGGTTGACACCCAAAAGGAGAGCTAGAGCCACACCTGGGGGGCATCCAAGAGTACCAGAGTTGGTGCCCAAGATCCCTCCCCATATTATAATTTGTTGGAGGTGTCATCCCCCTGCCAACATAGCTGCCCATTGTCCTATGACCACTGAGCCAATGGACTGCAGCACAGGACGGCACTGCTCGTATTTTGCATACCCTGCCTGCAGTGCTATCCCTCAAACAGGAGAGGGGCCTTAGGCATGTTCCGTAAGAGTAAACGGGGTATAAATGACTAGTTTGTTGGACTCGGGAAGTTTGGTATCCCTAGTGAGGGCCACAATCCCTCATCGGCTGATTCCTGACAAGAGGGTGGGCATCCGCGTCTGCTGTTTCCATGGCGACTCTAAAGACTTCCCTATGGCCCAAGTGGTCATAAACACAAACTGTGAGTCCCATGAGGTCGGCGTAGTCAAGGATCTATTATACCCTATTTTAGTAGAGCTGGACTCTGTATTATTTTGGGACTTGTGGTGGAAAGAAAAAGTTTCTGGTTTTCCGGACAACAGCCAGGTTGCTCCCAAAGAAACCACGTTGCAGGCTGCAGATGATAGGTTTCCGTTTTGTTTGCTGGTTGTCGATGAGGATAAGGCAGCATCCACTGAGGCCAACATTCCTGAGCTGGAGGGGTCCAGAGGAAACTTTGGAACTGTCCAACTCAGGAAACTAACTATTAAAGGGGTATTGAAAATATTACTCCATTAAATGGTGTGCCTCAGGAGCCGGGGACCAACAGTCAGTTCCCTCATTCTGCTGTGAATGGTGATCTGCTTTTTAGGTTAACCAAGCTAAGAGGTGAAGTGATAGAGCAGTTATTGGTATCAGGGCCCTAGAGACTCAGGATGTTAGACATAGCTCATTCCCATGTGTTGGGTGGTCACCTGGGGACAGATAAGACCCAGAAGTGCATTTTGCAGTGATACTACTGGCTGGGTGTTAGCGAGAAATCTTGAACTACTGTCGTACCTGCCCCACGTGCCAGCTGACTTCCCCAGTAGCCCACTTCTGCAGTCCTTTGGTAGAGTTGCCCATCATCGAGGTGCCATTAGAGTGGATAGCGATGGACCTGGTGGGACCCCTGGTAAAGTCCAAAAGAGGACATCAATACATATTGGTGGTTCTGGATTATGCTACCCGGGATCCAGAGACAGTATCCTTAAGAAATGCCTCTACCAAGTGTATCTCTAAGGAGCTGATCCTTATCTTCTCCCGAACCGGGCTGCCGAAGGAAATATTGACCTACCAAGGTACTCCCTTCATGTCGAAGGTCATGAGGGAGTTCAAGACCCTGCAAATTTCCCAGCTCAGAACCTCAGTGTACCATCCCCAGACTGATGGGCTGGTGGAGAGGTTTAACAAAACCTTGAAGGCTATTCTGAAGAAAGCACTGGAGAAGGACGGCCAAGACTACAGTCTGCTTTATCATCTGTTCTCCATCCGGGAAGTTCCCCAAGCTTCCACTTGCTTCTCCCCATTTAAACTGCTCTATGGATGACACCCTTCAGGGCTCCTAAATGTGGCGACGGAATCCTGGGAGTCTGAAACCACCCCCTACAGAAGCGTGGTAGAGCATGTCATCCAAATGCAAGAGAGGATTGCCAACGTGATGCACATTGTGAAGGAGCACCTCCTCAAGGCTCAGGAAGCCCAGTCCAAGGTGTATAATAGGTCCACCAGGGTAAGACAGTTCAACCCAGGGGATTGAGTACTTGTGCTGGTGCCTACAGTGGAGACCAAATTCCTGGCAAAGTGGCCGGTGTCTCTATGAAGTAGTGGAGAAAGTTGGTGTGGTCAATAACAAAGTCCACCGGAGAAGCGGAAACCCTACCAGGTGTACCACATGAGCCTGATCAAACCTTGGCAGGACAGAGAACCTTGTGGAAGCTCCTTGTCTGCTGGCCAAGTCCGATATCGGGGCTGAGGATGTTAAGGTGGCAGACACCTTGTCTCGTTCTCATAAGCAGCAGTGCCGAGAGTTGCTACAGCGTAACAGTGACCTGTGCGAAGGTCATAGAGCATGATGTCCTGACAGGTCAACTTGAAGCCATACTGGATACCCGAAGCTCCCCGAGAGGTGATCTCAAGGGAGGTGAAGCGGATGCTGAGCCTGGGAGTCATCGAGGAATCCAAGAGTGGCTGGTCCAGTCCAATAGTCCTAGTGCCAAAACCAGATGGGGAATGGCGTTTTTGCTATGATTGTCGGAAGCTGAACAAGGTTTCTAAGACCGATGCCTGCCCAATGCCACGAGTCAATGAATTAATTGAGAGGCTAGGGCCGGTTTGGTGTTTTACTACCCTTGACCTCACAAAAGAGTATTTGCAAATTTCCATGTCCAAACGCGCCGAAAAGAAGACTGCGTTCTCAATCCCAGATGAATGCTTCCAATGCACAAGGATGCTGTTTGGGTTACAAGGCACTGCAGCAGCATTCCAGAGAGCCATAGACCAATCGGGATCCCCACAAGAGGTATGCAGCGGCCTACCTGGACGATATTGTGATCTTCAGCCTGGATTGCAGAAGTCATCTGAGCAAGGTCTAAGCGAAATTTGAAGCGCTACAGAAGGCACAGTTTTCCATTAACACGAAGAAGTGTGCCTTGGGAGTGGAGTAAGCTAGATACTTGGGCAATGTTGTAGGGAGGGGCGAAATAAAGCCCCAGATAAATAAAGTTAAGGTGACCCAGGACTGGCCACAACCCCTCTCAAAGAAGCAGGTCAGGGCATTCCTTGTGCATTGTGAGGTATTACCTCCGGTTTATCCCAAACTTTGCCATGGTAGCCACCTTTCTGACAGACCTCCTTAAAGGGACAAAGTCGGCTATAGCTAAGTTGTCTCCAGAAGCTGAGACAGCGTTACAGGAACTGAAGCTGGCCCTGTGTAAACAGCCAGTGCTGGTAGCACCCGATTTCTACAAGGAGTTTGTAGTCCAGACGAACATGTCAGATATGGGGCTGTTGAATGGGGAAGAGCACGCCATAATGTATCTAAGCCTTAAGTTGTCATCCTGCAAGAAAAATTTCTCCGTAGTGGAGAAGGAACGTTTAGCCATCAAGTGAGCATTAGACACTCTAAGATACTACCTCTTGGGCAGAAAGTTTAGATTGGTGTCAGACCATGCATTACTGAAGTGGATGAGGGAGAAAAAAGGGAACAATGCCCGAGTGACAAGGTGGTTTCTAGCACTTCAGGATTTTAACTTCCATGTGGAGCATAGGTCAGGGAAGCTGCATGGCAAAGCTGACGCTCCGTCGAGAGTCGACTGTTTGTTGGTAGAAGATGCTAAGCCCCCGGCTTTGGGTAGTTGGGGAGGGTATGTAAGATGGCCCCGGACGAGTTCTTGAGTGGAAATATGTGTCATCGCGGCTATTAGCTGCGGTGATATGAGCTCTGAAGTATGCTCCAGCACCTATAGTGCTGAGAGAGTTATTAGACCATTCTAGTGCCAGGTTTTACAAGCAGTCATAAGATGGGTGCGAATGAATGCTCACATATCCCAACCCCATGGGCGTGGATTGGCTAATAAAATGGAGGCCAAATGTTTCATTCAGTTTCTGTGGCTGGAGGTGTGGAGACCTCCAGTGTGTGTTGGTAAAGACACTGACCTGAGCCGCCGGACCCGCAATACTATATGGGCTGTTTATTTTTTCTGTTTCTTTTTCACTTTGTGCCGGAAAGGCTGTTTATTTGTTTTGGCTATCAAGAGCGGTATATGCAGTTTTAATAAAGTTGCTTGGACATTTCAACAATACCGCTTCCCGTGCCTACCTCAACCATAGCCGAGTGACAGATTTCTACATTCGGTAAAGTGTAGTATACTACTACCATATGTATTGAAATAATTCTAAAACACCTGTAATAAAATGTATTATATAACCTCTAAGTGTTGTATGTAAAAACTTAAAAGTATGGACACTTTAATTTTATTTTAACCCCATAATGACCTATGACGTGTTTATTAGTCCTAGGTCGCCTTCCCCTCTTTGGTGTGGACTCCGGCACTGAGCTTGCACTTTTTCCAGCACATGACAGTGGATCTGATTACCTGTTATGTGCCCTAACAGCTGCGGGTGGAATCGCAATCCACCTGCAGCTGTTAACCAGTTAAATGTCGCTGTCAATTTCTGACAGAGGCATTTAAATCGCGCAAACAGGATGGCGTTTTAGGCACACCCATCAGCACCCCTGTCACTTGATCGCGTGGCGCCGATGGGTTGGCACGACAACTCAGTAGGCATGAGACCCCTGTGGTTGTCACTGCCGATCTGCTATGATCACCACCTGGTGGTTGGCTCTCATATGTGCATTTTTGTTACACATAATAGGGCTGCAACCCTGCTATGTATAACACAAGCGATCACATGATCGCAGCTTTCAGTCTCTCAAGGAGACTATTGAAGCAAGTTAAAAAAAAAAAAAAAAGAAATACATTTTTTTTTAAACAAAAAAAATAACGTTCCAATCACCCACCCTTTTGCCCCATTCAAAATAACACAATTTAAAAAAAAAATACACGTTTGGTATCGCCGCTTTCGGAAATGACCAATCTATCAAGATATGAAAATTAATCCGATCCGTAAACGGCGCAATGAGAAAAAAGTCAAAACGCCAGAATTATGGTTTTTTGGTCTCTGCAACATTGCAATAACATGCTATAATGGCAATCAAAAAATCGTATCTATCCCAAAATGGTATGACTTAAAATGTCAACTCGGCGCTCAAAAAATAAGCCCTCATCCAGATCCTGAAAAATATACGCTAGGGGTCTCGGAAAATGGTGCTTTTTTTTTTTGCAAACTTTTGATTTTTTTTTCACCACTTAAATTTAAAATAAACTATACATGTTTGGTATCTGCAAAGTCGTAATACCCCTGGTCCTTAAGGTGTTAAAAGGGTTTGTACATTTAAACAACTTATGTTACCTAAATATATAATGTCCTGAAAAGTAATTCTTCCTTTCACTTTAAATAAAAAATTGTGCTGTTTTATGCCTTAAAGGGAATCTGTAAGTAGGATCAACCCTCCTAAGCCATCTATATAGGCAATTTGTATTGTAAAAACGAAACATAAATACAATTAAAAAAATGAACAAAAGTCTTCAATTAATACAAAACTAAATTCACTTCAGTTGTACATACAATCGTTACATAACTCGATTATGCATATAAAATTAACTTGAGAGTCCACACCTGTACGGGAAAAGATGAAAAATAAACACTTTGCAACATGAAATCATCATTCCATAACTTTACATTATTCTGGTTCTTCCTAATCTCTAATGATTTTATCCTTCTGAGTTCAGACATTGTCTGGTTGACTGCAGTGACGTGTTGGTAGGCCTTGCTGTGTAGGGACACTCGGGTTTTTGTGTGCCAGTGGTAATATATAGGCATGTAGATCATAGGAAGTTGAAGAAAATAATATCTTGATATTTGCAATCTGATTTAGTGTTTCTGAGAACTCCACATTTTTCATTTTATATGTAAATGAGCTGTTAAAATGCCCCAGAGCTTATGAAAGGGCAGATTATCAATGTGTGCGTAATGGCCGCTCTATGCTCTCCTGATCTCACTGCAGAGCTGTGTGTGGTTATAATGGACACATCTGCAGGTTCCTCTAAAGTGCTTCAGCTTCCATCCCACAGGTAGACAGGGTTGAAATAGAGCATAGCTGTGAGAGCTACTGCAAATGTACTTGTTAGGAGACAAAGTTCACTTCTATTTTTTTGTGTTAGTTACATGTCTCACACTGGTAACATCCCCTTTTATTAAAAACTAGCTGAAGAGCTCATTGTTGCCCGGGCATAGTAACTAACTGTGGTTAGTTATAACAAATTATAATGATTATCCTCCATTCCATAGTCCAGTGATCATATACCTATCATACATATCCTCCATCCCATAGTCCCGTGCACATATATCCATCGTACATGTCCTCCATCCCTTAGTCCAGTGCCCATATACCCATCACACATCCATCCCATAGTCCAGTGCCCATATATATGTATGATAGGTATATGGGCATGGGACTATGGGATGGAGGATATGTATGATTGGTATATGGGCATGGGACTATGGGATTTCCCTCAGTGTTTTAGTATTTTACTTCAGTATTTAGTCAGCATTTTACCTCAGTATTTGGTCAGTGGTTTACCTCAATGTTTGGTCAGTATTTTACCTCAGTATTTGGTCAGTGGTTTACCTCAGTGTTTGGTCAGTATTTTACCTCAGTGTTTGATCAGTATTTTACTTCAATATTTGGTTAGTGGTTTACCTTCGTGTTTGGTCAGTATTTTACCTCCGTATTTTACCATTTTACCTCTGTGTTTGGACAGTATTTTACCTCAGTATTTAATCAGTATTTTACCTCAGTGTTTAGTGTGTATTTTACCTCAGTAATTGGTCAGTATTTACCTCAGTGTTTTAGTATTTTATCTCAGTGTTTGATCAGTATTTTACTTCAGTATTTGGTCAGCATTTTACCTCAGTATTTAATCAGTATCTTACCTCCGTGTGTGATCAGAATTTTACCTCCGTATTTGATCAGTATTTTACCTCGGTGTTTGGTCAGTATTTTACCTCCTTTTTTTCAGTAGTTTACCTCAATGTTTGGTCAGTATTTTACCTCCTTTTTTTTCAGTAGTTTACCTCAGTGTTCGGTCAGTATTTTACCTCAGTGTTTTAGTATTTTACCTCCGTGTTTGGTCAGTATTTACCTCAGTATTTGGTTAGTATTTTACCTCAGTATTAAATCAGTACTTTACCTCATTGTTTGGTCTGTATTTTACCTCAGTAATTGGTCCGTATTTTACCTCAGTGTTTTAGTATTTTATCTGTGTTTGATCAGTATTTTACTTCAGTATTTGGTCAGCTTTTACCTCAGTATTTAATCAATATCTTAGCTCCGTGTTTGGTCTGTATTTTACCTCAGTGTTTTAGTATTTTATCTCCGTGTTTGATCAGTATTTTTCTTCAGTATTTGGTAGGCATTTTACCTCAGTATTTAGTCAGTGGTTTACCTCAGTGTTTGATCAGTATTTTCCCTCAGTATTTTAGTATTTTACCTCAGTGTTTGGTCAGTAGTTTACCTCAGTATTTAATCCGTATTTTACCTCAGTGTTTGATCGGTATTTTACCTCCGTATTTGACCTCAGTTTTTGGTCAGTAGTTTACCTCAGTGTTTGGTCAGTAGTTTACCTCAGTGTTTGGTCAGTATTTACCTCAGTATTTAATCAGTATTTTTTTTTCTATGCCGGTAACAATAGAGCGCGGCAGTAATGGAGGAGGGGGTGATTCATTTTTGTCATGTGCTCTCTGCTCCTTTCTTGGGTGGGGGGGCAGACGATGGCTGGGAGCTTATGTTCCCGGGGATACTAGATTTCTCCCACCCGGTCAGTGTCTACTGAGGTGTTGTGGAGTGGGAAAATTGTTGCTCTTAGCAACCAATCACAGCTCAGCTAATTTTAAACAGCTCTGGTGAAATGAAAGATGCTTAGTGATTGGGTGCTGATACACACACATACACTCATTTTTATGTATATAGAAGATAAACTTTGCAGATTCTCATGCAGATCTGTTCTGTTCATAATTTTGAACAACTAATTTAAGTATAAGAAAAACATGGATATCTCTTGAGTAAGACATCATGATCGCAGATATCAAGGTATCACTTTATTCATCTTCCTGTGACCTGCAATGCCCATGTAGACGGCTTAGGAGGGTTGATTCTACTGACAGATTCTCTTAACCCCTTCATGACCTTGCCATTTTTTGAAATTCTGAC
>VIAB01036539.1:6672-24505 GCA_009801035.1 Oophaga pumilio
ATGAACAGCCAGATCAGGACAGGAAAAAGACGAGATTGGGGACATTGATGAGTGTAGGGAGTCTAAAAGTCTGAGGGTTAATGGCTTGTAGATTTCTGAATGTGTGGTAGGTAGGAGTGTGCTAGGGTGTTCGAGGATTTGTGAGCGTGAAAGAGAGAATGTTGTGGTCAGAGAGGGGAAGCGGTGAGTTATTTAGGTGGGAGATTGTTCAGAGCCGGATAAAGACCAGGTCAAGGGTGTTACCGTCCTTGTGTGTCTGAGGTTGAAAGCTGTGAGAGGCCTAGAAAAGTGGTTAGTGATAGAAGCTGGGATGCAGATGTGGAAGTGGGGCTGTTTATGGGGATGTTGAAGTCTCCCAGGATAAGGGTTGGTAGTTTTGAGGACATGAAGTGCGGCAGCCAGGCTGCGAAATGGTCAAGGAACTGGGTGGGTGAGCCTGGGGGCCGATATATGACCGCTACTCTGAGGGAGAGGGGACCGAAGAGCCTAATGGTGTGGACCTCAAAAGAAGGGAATGAGAGTGATGGAATTGGGGGGATGACCTGGAAATTGTAAGCTACCATGGGAAATGGCAGCAGATGAGACAGTGTCAGAATCCTGGATCCATGAGTGGAGAAAAAGTTTTGGTGTTCTCATTCATATTCCCTTAAAAAAGGACAAGAAAGCAAATATTCTGCCGGGGTATGTAAACCTTTGAGCACAACTGTATATGCCAGTCAGTAACCCACACATGAGATCCTATTGTCAGTTCTACTGTCACGAATGGAAGCAGAGGCACAGGTGTTGCAGTGCACATTCGTTTATTGCTATTTTTGTGGAACCACGGAACCACCGACTGGGGGGGCTCCGAAGGGGCGGGACTATGCGAACCCCAGACACCCGTTGTAAGACCCCTCGAACAGAGTCAGATTGGAATGCCCAGGGGACGCAGGTGCTACCTCCAGTTAGACCCCGGACACGTGGAAGCTGGCCCAGCGGAACATGTGAACAGGCAGGGATAGCAGGTAGCGTTGAACTTGACTGGCGGGAAGCAGGAGCACGGGACGGAGCTGGCACAGGCAGTACTGACGTCATTGTAGGTAACGAAGTGATGGATGGCTGAGCAGAATGGAACTTGCACAGGCAGCACTGGTGTCGTCCCGGGTATAGCGTAGTAAGCCGCAGGTAGTCTGAGAAGACAAACAGTATTAGCTGGGTACTGGCAGGAGACTAGAAAAGCACAGCAGATCACAGGTGCGTCAGAACACAGAACCAGAAGCTAGCAACAGGAAACACTTGATGCTCCGGCGCCCTCTCTATGGCAGAAGGGCCAGAAATACCACACACAAGAATACTATTGATTAACCACATTTTTGAAAAATGTGCACTGTCTCTTTAAGAGACCGAGCGCGTGTTTGCGTGACCTAAGCCTCATACCCGGGAAGGTGCTGGCCGCGCGCCAGGAAGCAGGAGCAGGGGGGAGAGCCGAGACAGGGTGGCAGGAAGCAGACTGAGAGTGGGGTCCCCGACGGGGTCCCGGCCGAGGTATGGGCACCACAGTATGGGGATGGGGACCCCGCCGGTAGCCCCGCGCGGGCACAGGTGTTACGGTATTCCTCTCCTTACGCCCCCTCTTTTTCACGCCTGTGTAAAATCTCTCCAATAAGCAGAGGAGCCTGGATGTTCTCTATGACCTCTTTTACCTCAAAGACATCCTCCCCACTGACTGGATCAGGAGTGGTATTCGGATCCTTAAAAAAGGAGCTCAAGACTACAGGTTTGAGGAGGGAAACATGGAAAGAGGCACACGTAAAGAAGCAGGCAATTTCAATTTATACGAGACTGCTTTAATTTGTTTCAAAACTTCAACGGGACCAATAAAACGGGGACCCAATTTGTAGGAGGGTATCTTCAAACGGATGTACTTGGAGGAGAGCCACACCTTGTCTCTGGGCCGGAAGATTGGAGCATCCAGGCGTCTTTTGTCCGTGTGTCTCTTCATACGTTGTGAGACTTTTTCCAGGGCGGACTTGGTATTACTACATACTTTAGAGAATTCCTCTGCAAAGGTGTCGGCTGCAGGGACGCCAGAGAGCCCAGAGATGGGAAGAGGGATTCCGGGTTGCAGTCCAAACACAATCTGGAAGGGAGACCTTCCAGAGGATTCACTTACTTGATTATTATACGAAAACTTGGCCCAGGGCAGTAACTTGACCCAATCATCATGATGCACATTGACGAAGTGACGCAGGAAACCAGACAAAATTTGATTGGTCGTCTCCACTTGTCCATTGGATTGAGGATGGTAAGCAGAAGAAAAGTCCAGTTCTACCTTAATTAGTTTGCAGACCTCTCTCCAGAAAGTCGAAGTGAACTGAACGCCCCTGTCGGACACAATGTGGAGAGGAAATCCATGGAGATGGGAAATGTGCTCTATGAAGTATTCATCAAGCTAAGGAGCAGACGGAAGCCCAGGCAGAGGAAAGAAGTGAGCCATCTTCGAAAAACGATCCACCACAACCCAGACAGCGGAGCAGCCAGAAGAGATGGGAAGATACGTAATAAAGTCCATTGCGATATGCTGCCAGGGAGTGGATGGAATAGGAAGTGGCAGAAGTTGCCCAGACAGCAAGCGTTATGCAGTTTTATTACGGGCACACGAAAGACAGGCTGCGACATACTCCTGGATATCTTTGCCCATGGTAGGCCACCAGTAATAACGGGAGATAAGTTGCAAAGTCTTTTTCCGTTACGTTCTTCCGGACAGCACCATGGAGGTAGTCCTTCCTTGACCTATAGCGGGACAGGATCACAGAGAGGTTAAAAGGCAGGGATACATGAGAGCAGCAGGAGTAGCTTACCGGGCTCAGGGGGATCGTGCGTCTTGTCCAAGATCCCTCCCCCTGTCAAGTGGCCTAGGGCCGAAACTCCACGGCCCTGGGCCACTTGAGAAAGACCAGTCGAGCGGACGTGCTCCTGGGTGAACTGCTCCTCCCGGTGGGAGGCTCTCGGCTCGGGCGCCGGACGGCGGGCTTCTTACGGAAGTCGAGCTCCGGAAAGACGTGGCACTTGTGACGTCACTGACAGCGTCAGAAGTCGGCGTGCGTTCCAGAAGGAACGCGGAATAATAGCGAGACCAGATTGAGTCCCTGGATCTCATAGGGTGTACGATGGCAGCATGGAAGACCCTGGAGATGGACCAGGATGGTGGGGTAAGTGCGCTGAAGATCCCTAGCCCCAGGCGGTCACTTATAACCTGTCCTCCGCACTTAGGACATCCTCAACACGTAGCCACTTTCAACCATTCAGCCTGTAGTTGGCTTCAGCCGCTAATTAGTCCCTCTCTTGCAATATGAAGGACAAGGGAGAGCCCCAGCTATGCCCCTGACAAGCCCAAGCGAGTGGGCAAAGCCTCATCAAAATCCATCATAGTGCTTCATAGCCCAACAGGGGATGGTTGTATGAGAGGTTGCTCTTAGAGTGAAGATAGCCTGGAGAGGTTTTTACGGCTTTCCTTTCCCCCTGGCACGCGGTCCGGGGCTGATTCCTCTCTGGGTAGAGGTCCCTCAGCCATCAATCGCTGTACTGGGCGGTCTAAGGGATTGGGGGTCTCGGCCTTCCCTTCCCCCCACTGTCAAGTGGACCGTGGCCGACACCAACAGCCAGCCTGCGCAATGGGCTTGGGGATCATGCGGCGCTTCCAATCCTTCCCCCTGTCAAGCAGCCTGGGGCTGACAACTTCCCGGTGGGGAGTCCCTTAGCCACAGACACAATTCGAGCGGACGGGCTCCTGAGTAGAGCTGCTTCCATCGGATAGGGGGCTCTCGGATGCCGGCCGGCAAAACACCGCTACTTCCGGAAGTCACGCGGTGGCGAAGTTCGTCGGGCCTCAGGTGACCTCAGAGCAGGGTGCTGGGACATAAGGTCGGTGTGTGTTCCACGGCGGAACGCGAAAGTGTAGAACGAAACAGGCAACAGGCTAGTTTCCTGGATCTCATGGGGCACAGGAGAGGAAATCATTGGCAGTAATGCAACATTCCTGACCAGGACGCCGCTTCCCTCCATGGTGGGCTCTCGTCGTTACCAGCTCCCCCTGTTTTTCTAGCAGGTATGGAGCCAGCACAGGTGAGTGCATGTTGGAATGTTGTGTTGAGGGCCTAGGCCTCTGGGCTGATGCTAGTCTCATGCCTTTTTTGCCAAAGCCGGGCCTAGAGCCTCATGTGCTGTTTTCACACATAAGCAGCTAGGCCTTGGACCTCTAGGCTATAGTAAGGCCATCTCACGATGTGCCTTCAGTTACTTGCAGGACATGTCTGCACAGAGCCTTATGACTGGACACATGGTGGTAATGCAGCACATGGTCTCCATGAAGACTGCCCTCCAGCTGCGGCTCATTAATTAGCTCCTTCAGGTGGAGCCTGTCTGACAATTGAGATGTACTATTCAGAGTGGAGGTTTATCTGAAACTAATTGCTCTATTGGATGTAACTGTGGGCCTGGTCTCTCGTTTGGCACCTTCAAGCATGGCCGTAGTCTGTGCATCATATGGCATCATAGTGCCTCTATGCATCATATGGCATCATTGTGCCTCTGTGCATCATATTGCATCATAGTGCCTCTGTGCATCATATTGCATCATAGTGCCTCTGTGCATCATATTGCATCATATTGCATCATAGTGCCTCTGTGAATCATATTGCATCATAGTGCTTCTGTGCATCATATTGCATCATAGTGCCTCTGTGCATAATACTGCACCATAGTGCCTCTGTGCGTCATATTGCATCATAGTGTCTCTGTGCGTCATATTGCCTCTATGCATCATATTGCATCATAGTGCCTCTATGCATCATTGCATCATATTGCCTCTGCATCATATTGCATTATGGGGCATCATTGTGACTCTGTGCATCATGGTGCCTCCGTGCATCGTATTGCCTCTGGATAATATTGCATCATGGTGCCTCTGTGCATCATATTGCATCATAGTGCTTCTATGCATCATATTGCCTCTATGCATCATATTGCATCATAGCGCCTCTATGCATCGTATTGCATCATAGTGCCACTATGCATCATAGTGCGTCTGCATCGTAGTGCATCATATTGCATCATGGTGCCTCTGTGCATCATGTTGCTTCATAGAGCCTTTGCGCATCATATTGCATCATAGTGCTTCATGGTGCCTCTATGCATAATATTGCATCATAGTGCTTCATAATGCTTCTATGTATCATTCATATTGCATCATAGTGCCTTTTTGCATCACATTGCATCATAGTGCTTCATAGTGCCTCTATGCATCATATTGCATCATAGTGCTTCATGGTGTCTTTGTGCATCATATTACAACATAGTGCTTCTGTTCATCGTAGTTCTTCGGTGCATCATATTGCGTCATAATGCTTTGGTGCCTATGTGCCGCAAGGTGTGTTATTTTTGTGTCATAGTACCTCAGTGCTTCATAGTACTTCGGGAGTTGTGGCTTTGTGCCTCTAGCTTAGACCTTCTGACTTGTGCCTTGTTGCGTGGCTGCACCTTTTATCGGCAGCCTACCACTTCACATTTTGTCTCGGGGCCCCAACTCCGGCTATAAAGTCCTCATGTTTTGGGACTCAGATCCAGCTTCTGTTGCTTCATTGTTTGCAACTGGGCTTAGCCAGTCGAACAGGTGTGCTTGAATTTGCCTAGTAACTTAAGGTACTGCCACACTTAGCGATCTCGTTAGCGATGTCGATAACGACGCAAGCTAACGAGATCGTTGGTGTGATCGCTTTTAGGTCGCTAGTAGCTGCCAAACAGGAGATCTCATAAACGACTCATCAGCGGTCAGCGATCTCTTTAACGACTTTGGCGGTCGTTAGGATCTGTCAGCATGTACTGAGCGCTTCTGATTCATAGGAATTTCCAGCATCGCTCCTGCTCTCTGCGTCCTGCTAGCCTGCTTTGCAACTTCTGCGATCCTCTCTGTGACGCAAAAGAGAACTTACAGATATTGCGATCCACTCCGTGACGCTAAAAACAGTCATATGCGTCACAAACGAGGTCGCTCGTCGTTCGCAAAAGGTGCCAAACACAGCGATATAGGCTCACCAGCGGGACGCCAACGAACAAAAAACGGTCCAGAACGCTAGAGAACGATCAGCGACATCACAGCAGGGGCCACATCGTTGCTACATGCCACACACAACGAGGTCGCTAACGAGATCGCTAAATAGTGACGTTTTAGTGATCTCGTTAGCGATCTCGTTAGCGATCTCGCTTAGTGTGGCATATAACTTAGCGTTTTTTCTGTTTGGAACAGAACTTTCAAGTGAGTTACTGCCTTGGGTGCTAAAGGAAAGTCTCTTTCATAGTTAGCTTTAAAGGGAGACATACAGCATGTCTTTGGTGTTCATCCTATAAATGGGCATACTACTTTGCTGGGTGCAGGAAATCCCACGAGGTGGAAGAAAAGAATCCTTCCCGACTCCACATATGACAGTCGGACTAGTTTCCTTGATCAACACCCGCTAGACAGATTCTTGTCCCACAAATCCGTTGTATTATGTTTACCAGGGACGGCATCACTGCCTTTTGTACCTTGTGGCGAATCAGCAGCACTGCGTCAGGTGGCAGAGGACCCCAAACCCACTGCTCTTACAGCAGTCAGGGCTCCTAAGGTAAAAGAATCTGCATCCACGACTCTTAAAGTTGAGAACCCATAGTTTCCCCTGATAAGAAATACTATCAGGAGAAATCGCCAGGTGGGCACTTCCCAGCGGTTTATGCTGCTCTGACAGTGAGAGCCAGGAGCCTCTGATGGCCTGTGACAGCTGTACTCACAGCGCCCGGGAGCTGGACAAGATGACAGCAATACAGCAGAGCTGGAGTGAGCAGAACGCCGTGTGGTGAGTGTACTGACAGGACCTGTGGTCACGTGACCACAGGGGCGGGGCTTAGCCTCCTGCTGATGGAGATGAGTGCAAGATGCTACAGGGACCCTGGAGCAGAGGAGAAGGGAAAGGGGGTCACCGTACACCAGGGAAAGGACGGGGCACCAGAGGGAGACAAAATCCAAGACAAGCCGACGTCATTAAACCTGAGAGGGAACGCGGTACACAAGGAGCAGGCTAATCAAGAATAGTCAGGGACGAGGCAGGAGTCAAAAAAACAGAGAAGGAGATATACATTACAGAATCAAGAGGAAAAATCACAACGGGGAACAGAACCGAATCAGAACCATACAAGCAAACTAGAACACAGGCACACAGGGATCAACACACTCAGCCAAGGGCAAAAGTATAACTGACGGGGATTGGAGCTTCCCAGGGCTATAAGAAGCTCTCCCCGAACCAAAGAGAGGCCACAATAATAAACCCCAGATGTGCAGGTCAGAGCCTGCACTGGGATCAAGACATTAACCCCTGGTGTGCAGGTCAAACCTGCACTGGGCTCAAGACATTAACCCCTGGCGTGCAGGTCAAACCTACACTGGGATCATGACAGTAACCCCCTCTCAACAGGGGGCCTCTGGACCTCCAGGCTTCCCCGGTATCTGGCATGGAAAGCCCGAACCAGGCGATCTGCATGTACCGAGTGAGCAGAGACCCAGGAGCGATCCTCTGATCCAGTGGAACAGGTACTGCAAGGAGCGGCGCACCCGCCGAGAGTCCACAATATGCCCGACCTCATACTCCAAGTGACCCTCCACTGACACTGGAGGAACAACGGACTCCGAGTCCTCCTTGACAGACCCCACGGGTTTCAACAGAGATTTATGGAACACATTGGATATTTTTAAGGACGCGGTGATACGCAACCTATATGCCACCGCATTGACTCTCCACAATCTCGGACCGATGAACTTCGGTCCCAATTTAGCTGATGGTACCTATAAGTTGATGTTACGTGTGGAAAGACAAACCTTCTCCCCAACCTGAAACATGTGTCCCGGGGCTCTTTTTTTGTCCGCAAAATATTTATACCTCCCCTGGGCCCAAGAGATATTACGCTGGACTTCAGCCCACATATTTTTTAACCATTGAACGGATCCCTCTGCCCCTGGACAACCGGAATCCAACCGTGAAAACTCCCCAAAATGGGGATTAAACCCATAATTGATCAGGAATGGAGACATGTTGGTGGATTGACTAACCCGCTTGTTAAAAGCGAATTCCGCCAACGGTAACGCATCACACCAATCCTCTTGTCTGGCGGAGGTCAGACACCTGAGAGTCTGTTCTAGGGATTGATTGGTGCGATCCGTCTGACCATTACTCTCTGGGTGATATGCCGACGAGAAGGAGAGTGAGATGCCCAATTTCTTACAGAATGCCCTCCAAAATTTGTCCACAAATTGCACACCTCTGTCAGACACAACATTTAGGGGTACCCCATGCAAACGGACCACATGCAGCACAAACAACCTTGACATTGTTTCTGCTGAGGGTAATGCTGCGAAGGGAATGAAATGGGCCTGTTTAGTAAACCTGTCCACCACCACCCAGATCACGGTATTGCCCCTGGAAGGTGGAAGACTGGTAATAAAGTCCATGGAGAGATGAGTCCATGGCCTATGAGGAACTGGTAAAGGTGTGAGTTCCCCAGCCGGCCGGCTATGCAAGCTTTTGAAATGGGCACAAACTCCACAAGCAGAAATGAATCTCTTAACATCGGACCCAAGTGAAGGCCACCAAAACCCCCTGGCTAATGCCTCTCTAGTGGCCGTGATACTTGGATGAGCACTCAGCCTAGACTCATGCAGAAGCCTAGGCCGCAATAAATCTGGAACAAACAATTTATCCCGTGGCCTGGCCGCCGGAGCTAGGAACTGAGCCCTCAAAATTTATTGTTCCAACTCTGACGAGATTCCCGCCACTACCACCCCCGGGCGAAGAAGGGAGGACGGCGGCTCGGGGGGAGACACCGGGTCAAAACTTCTGGACAGGGCATCCGCTTTAATATTTTTGGACCTTGGTCGAAAAGTAATGGAGAATTGAAATTGTGAAAAAAAAAAAAAGTGACCAACGGGCTTGTCTAGGAGTAAGCCTCTTAGCAAATTCAAGGTATGCCAAATTTTTGTGATCCGTAATAACAGTGGTAGGGTGAGCCGCCCCTTCCAAAAAGTGCCTCCATTCTTCGAATGCCAGCTTGACCGCAAGAAGTTCTCTATTGCCTACATCATAGTTTATTACGGCGGAAGAGAACTTCTTAGAGAAGAAGGCACAGGGTTTGAGATTAGTAAGGGTAGCCGGACCCTGGGACAACACTGCCCCCACCCCCACTTCAGAAGCATCCACCCCCACAATAAAAGGTTTGGACGGGTCTGGCTGAACCAACACTGGGTGGACATGAAACATTTCTTAAGCGCTGAGAAGGACTCCTTAGCGAGTCCCGACCAATTTTTTACATCACCACCCTTCCGGGTAAGATCTGAGAGTGGTTTAACCACTTGTGAGAAACCTTTAATGAATCTCCGGTAATAGTTCGCAAATCCTAAAAAGCGCTGGAACCCCTTGAGATCTCACGGCTGAACCCAGTCTGCAATCGCCAGCACCATCTTAGGATCTATACGAAACCCCACACCGGACACAATCAGCCCCAAAAAAGACAGTTCCTGTACGAAAAACGAACATTTTTCCATTTTCACAAACAATTGGTTCTCCCTGAGTCTCTGGAGAACTGTCCGTAGATGTTGCAAGTGAAACTGACTGTCCGGGGAATATACCAAAATGTCATCTAAATAAATCAAAATGGCCTATCAGGTCCGAAAACACAACATTGATAAAGTTCTGGAAAATAGCGGGGGCATTAGTTAACCCAAACGGCATAACCAGGTTTTCAAAGAGTCCCTCTGATGTGAGGAACGCCGTTTTCCATTCTTCCCCTTCCCGACCCCTTAGGTTGTAGGCCTCCCGGAGATCTAATTTGGAGAACCATTGGGCCCCTGATAACTGGTTACATAAGTCTGGAATGAGGGGACGCGAATAAGTGTTCCTAACCGATATCTTGTTAAGTTCCCGAAAGTCGAGGCACGGCAGCAAACCACCATCTTTCTTCTTCACGAAGAAGAATCCTGCTGCCACGGGTGAAACAGAAGGCCTGATATGCCCTTTGCGGAGACTTTCAGCTATGTACTTCTTAATGGCTTGGCGCTCTGGCCCTGACAAATTGAGCAACCGAGCCTTAGGTAACTTGGCTCCGGGTACTAAATCAATGGCACAATCGTAGGGTCTATGTGGTGGCACTGCCTCAGCCTCGCTTTCGGAAAACACCTCTTCGAATCCTTCAGGTATTCTGGAATACCATCCAGACCAACAGACGAGACAAATACGGATTTAACAGAGTTAACAAGAGGCCCCAGGTTACAACATTAATCCTTGCATCCCCATTGAGTGACCTCCCCCCTTCACCCAATCAATGGTAAGATTATGGCATTGAAGCCAAGGCATCCCCAGTACCAGTCCCGCAGGCACATTATCTAACACAAGACAACTTACCGTATATACTCGAGTATAAGGCGAGATTTTCAGCCCATTTTTTAGGGCTGAAAGTGCCCCTCTCGGCTTATACTCGAGTCATATACCAGGGGGTCGGCGGGGGAGGGGGAGCGCACCTGTCCTATATACTCACACCCTCCTGGCGCGGTCTCTGCTGCCCCTGCGTCTCCCACGGTCTCCGGCGCCTGTGTTCAGCCATCAGTGGTACCGCTCATTAAAGTCATGAATATACTCATATTCATGACTTTAATGAGCGGTACCACGTGACCGCTGAAGGAATGAAGAGCTGCGGCGCTGGTGACAATGGGAGACGCAGGGGCTGCAGAGACGCGCCAGGAGGGGGTGAGTATGACTGGGAGGACGGGGGGAGCCATGCTATATTCACCTGCCCCCGTTCCACAGCTGCGCACCGCTGACTTTCCTGCTTCCCCTTGCTGTGACGTTCAGGTCAGAGGGCACGATGACGTGGTTAGTGCGCTCCACGCCCTCTGCCTGAGCATTGACAACCAGAGGTTCGACCCGGAAGACACAGCGGCGCACGGCGGTGGAGCGGGGTCAGGTGAATATCGCAGGTGTCGGGGGCCTGAGCCAGCGGTGACATCGGCACCTGTAACCCATAGCGCGCCGGTGTCCCCGCCTGCTCAGGACACCGGCACCTGGCCCCCAGCGACAAGAGGTGAGTATGTAATTTTTTTTATTTTATTCGCAGCAGCATATGGGGGCATATTCTATGGATCATCTTATGGGGCCATAACATTTATGGAGCAGCATATGGGGGCATATTTTATGGGGCCATAACCTATATGGGGGCATATTCTATGGGGTATCTTATGGGGCCATAACAATAATGGAGCAGCACTTGGGGCCTATTCTTTGGGGCATCTCATGGTGCCATAACCTTTATGGAGCAGCATACGGGGCATATTATTCTATGGAGCATCTTATGTGGCCATTATTAACCTTTGTGCAGCATTATATGGGGCGTATTTTGTATGGAGGATCTTATGGGGCCATCATGAACTGTATGGAGCATTATATGGGGCTCCTGATTAAATATGGATATTCAAAAACTTTTAACCTACTGATGTCTCAATTAATTTTGCTTTTATTGGCATCTATTTTTTCTTTAAATTTACCAGTATCTGCTGCAGTTCCCACCCTAGGCTTATACTCGAGTCAATAAGTTTTCCCAATTTTTGTGGCAAAATTAGGTGGGTCGGCTTATACTCGGGTCGGCTTATACTCGAGTATATACAAGTGTTTTTCGACATGAGTGGGACCCACTTTCAGAGAAAAAAGTTCAGACCTAAAACAGATACTGTCCCGGGTAAGAGGGGACGAGTCAATTGCCACAAGTTTAACAGGATCCTGAAGCCTGACTGTCCCTATCTTATTAAGAGTCATAAGCCGGGTGTCAGTCAGATTAACAGCAGAACCACAACATAAGGCGCCAGTCTGAATAGGACCGTCACCAAGTTCCAGTTCCACCTAAAGCACAATTTTTGCAAGTAAGGAAAAATGTACCTGAAGGTCTGGGTAGCCTCCTCGACTACTACCCAGACCTAGTCGTTTCCCGCCACCTTGGAGGATGACGGACAGGAGGGGCAGTCCTTCTTCCAATGTCCAGATTCTCCCCAATAGAATCACAACTGCTTCTCCCGGAGGCGTCTTTTTTCCTTCTCACAGGTGACAGTGCTCACCTCCATAGCCACAGGAGGAGTCCGGGTCTCACCTCCACTAGAGAATAACGATGTTTCGAGTTGCATAACGCCTCTTGCCCGCAGTCTGCGATCCATGCGAACCGCTTGGGTCATGGCGTCCTCCAGGGAGTCAGGTGGAGGATGAAGTGCTAGGGCAGGGTATTTGGTTGATACGTTTTTTGCAAAAAATGTATACTAAGCCGCTCTACCAAACATCAAGGTAACCTCTATCAGAGCAGTCTCTAACTGATGTATTTTATAACCTGGTCATGTGTATAGTACCTACATGAGCAGGATTCAGACAGGTAATGTCCGATATGGACACACTGCAGAGGACCGCTTTTATGTGCATGGCCCACAATGGAGGGGTGGAAAACCTCCCTAATCTTGCAAAAAATAAGAAACCAATATCTGTTTTTTATTATCTTTTTACTAGCACTTGCTGTTTACTGTTACCTTCTTTACAACAGAGTATGTTTATACATTTGTTTTACTGTGCTTTTCCATGTTTCAGTCTTTTGGTAGTGTGAACACTGTCCTACAGACTTGTTCACTGTGTGCATGACCCATGTGTTTGTATTCAATTGGTTTCTTGTTTTTGCAAGATTATGCAGGTTTTCCACCCATCCCTTGTGGGCCATGCACATAAAAGCCGTCCTCTGCAGCGTGTCCATATCGGACATTACCTGTCTGAATCCTGCTCATGTAGGTACTATACACATGACCAGGTTTTTAAATACATCAGTTAAGGACTGCTCTGATACGGGTTACCTTGACGTTTGGTAGAGCGGCTTAGTATACGTTTTTTGCAAAAAACATCAACCAAATACCGTTTTTTATTATCTTTTTACTAGCACTTGCTGTTTACTGTTACCATCTTTACAACAGAGTATTTTTATAATTTTGTTTTACTGTGCTTTTCCATGTTTCAGTCTTTTGGTGGTGTGAACACTGTCCTACAGACTTGTTCACTGTGTGCATGGCCCATGCGTTTGTATTCAAATCCCAGGAACCGTTCTATTGCCTTAAAGGGAATCTGTCACCTATTTTTTCATAGATAAACTGCAGCCACCGCCATCAGGGGCTTATCTACAGCATTCAATAATGCTGTAGATAAGTTCCCGATGTAACCTGAAAGATAAGAAAAACGGGTTATATTATACTTACCCGGGGGGCGGTCCGGTGCGATGGGCGTCGCGGTCCGGGGCCTCCCATCTTCTAGCGATGACGTCCTCCTCTTTTCTACTGTCGCGCTCCTGCGCATGCATACTTTATCTGCCCTGTTGAGGGCAGAGCAGAGTACTGCAGTGCGCAGGCACCGGGAAAGGTCAGAGAGGCCCAGCGCCTGCGCACTGCAGTACTTTGCTCTGCCCTCAACAGGGCAGATAAAGTATGCCTGCACAGGAGCACGACAGAAGCAAGGAAGAGGACGTCATCGCTAGAAGATAGCAGGCGACGGACCGAGACGCCCAACGGACCCGACCCCCGGGTGAGTATAATATAACTCGGTTTTCTTATCTTTCAGGTTACATTGGGGGCTTATCTACAACATTATACAATGCTGTAGATAAGCCCCTGATGGCGATGGCTGCAGCTTATTTATGAAAAAATACGTGACAGATTCCCTTTAAGCCCGGACGGACGAGGCCACTTCAGGATAGCGGATAACTTCCCCGGATCCATCTTTAGACCTGTGGATGAGACAGTGTAACCGAGAAAAGGCAGGGAAGATTGCTCGAAGACGCATTTTTCAAACTTAGCATACAGTCTGTTCTACCTAAGCCTTTGTAGGACCTGGCAGACATGCTTCCGATGAGTAGCTAAGTCTACTGAGTAAATCAAGATGTCAACGAAGTAGACAACAGACGAATAGAGGAGATCTCTAAAAATGTCGTTCACAAGGTCCTGGAAGACCGCGGGTGCATTACTGAGGCCAAATGGCATTACCAGGTATTCATAGTGTCCATCTCAAGTGTTGAAGGCTGTTTTCTATTCGCCTCCTTGACTTATACTAATCAGGTTGTAGCCCCTCTGAGGTCAAGTTTGGTGAAGATCTTGGCCCCTCGGAGACGATCAAACAGCTCTGAAATAAGCGGAAACGGCTATCTATTTTTTACTGTGATCTGGTTTAACCCCCTGTAATCGATACAGGGTCATAAAGATCCGTCCTTTTTCTTGACGAAGAAGAATCCTGCCATTGCTGGAGAAGATGATTTTCTGATAAGTCCTCTAGTCGGGTTCTCCTGGATGTAACGTGGCGTGGGTCTCTGCATGGGAAAGAGGATAGATTCGTCCTCGAGGGGGAGATGCTCCGGGAAGCAGATCAATGGAACAGTCATACGACCTGTGTGGAGGTAGTCTCTCAGCTTCCTTTTTCCCGAAGACATCAGAGAAGGCCCAGGAAGACAATGGTAGCCCCGGTAAGGCAGCTGGCTGAACTGAAGGAGCAACTGGACGTATTGGAGAGATGCATCGATTGGAGCAGGAATCTCCCCAGTGCAGGATTTTTCCAGTCCTCCAATTTAGAATGGGTTCATGGGTTCAGAGCCAGGGTAAACCTAGAAGCAAGGCGTGAGACAAACTGGGCAAAACGTAAAAACAGATTCTTTCAGAATGCGTTAGACCTACCCGGAGTTCCATTGGTACAGTCTGGAACCGACCGTGCTCGGTCAAGGGTTTGCCAACCACGGAAGTCACTCGCAGCGGATTTGGAAGGCACTGAACTGGAATCTGGTAACGGTCCACAACCGTTTGCTGGATGAGATTCCCAGAGGCTCCGGAATCCGAGTGACAAAGTTCTGATAATTTAACTGTCCCGAAGGACACGGAAATAGTAATTTGCAGAGATGGCGAGAGATGATCCTTACCCAGGGTAGCCTCTCCTACCGACCATAGGCTCTGGAGTTTCCCGACCTCCCTGGACAGAAGCGGATCCGATGCTCAGAACTGCCGCAGTAGAAACATTTCCCTTCCACGCGGCGTGCCTCCTGGCTCTGCCTGGCCAAGCTCACTTAATCCACTTGCATCGGTTCAGGAACAGAGGCTGTATACGGAGACACAGTCAGTCTCTGGAAACTAGGATCCATACAATAAGGTTCCTTCTCCCACTTAGCAACACAGATTGATCTTCGGTTTCAAAATCATTCTAGAGAATCCAAGGATATCGGCTCATTCAGAAGTAGGAGTATCACGACCCGCCAGCTCGTCCTTTATTCTCCTGGATAAACCTTGCCAGAAGGTAGCCACCAAGGCCTCATCATTCCAGGATAACTCAAAGGAGAGGGTTCGGAAACTAACTGCATACTGAACCACCGTGAGACTCCCCTGGCGCAGACGAAGAAGCGATGAAACTGTCGAAGAGGATCGACCAGGCTCGTCGAAGGTCCTGCGGAACACCTCTAGAAAAGACTGGAGGTTATTAACCAGAGAATCCGCGCTCTCCCACAACGAATTTAGCCAGGCGAGGGCTTCTCCAGCGAGGTGTGACATAATGAAGCCCACCTTGGCCCGTTCAGAAGCAAACATATGCCCCAGGAGTTCAAAGAGCATTGTGCATTGATTTATGAACCCCCCAACACTGTGCGGGATCGTCATTAAACCGAGGGGGAGCTGACAGACGAAGACCTTTACCTGCCGTACATCAGGGAACTTGGAAGCCAGTAGTCGAGACGAGAGTAGCCGAGGATATCACCGAGTCCATACGTGTAGACAACTTGCGCAGATAGGTCGTGATCTTATCCTGCTGATCTTTCAGGCGAGTAACCTCTTGACACAAATCTGCAGCTGGAGGTGCGTGGGAGCCAGCGGGCTCCATGCCCGGAGCAATCTGTAACGAATGGAAGCGGAGGCACAGGTGTTGCCGTGCACTTTCGTTTATTGCTATTTTTGTGGAATCACGGGGCCACGGACTGTGGGGCTCAGAAGGGGGCGTGACTATGCGAGCCCCACACACCCGTAGTAAGACCCCTCGAACAGGATCTGATTGGAATGCCCAGGGGACGCAGGTGCTACCTCCAGTTAGACCCGGCAAACGTGGAAGCTGGCGCAGAGGAACAGGTGAACAGGCAGGGATAGCAGGTAGCGTTGATTTTGACTGGCGGGAAGCGGGAGCACGGGACGGAGCTGGCACAGGCAGTACTGACGTTGTCATAGGTAACGAAGTGATGTACTGCTGAGCAGAATGGAACTTGCACAGGCAGCACTGGTGTCATCCCAGGTATAGCCGCAGGTAGTCTGAGAAGACAAACAGTATTAGCTAGGTACTGGCAGGAGACTGGAAAAGCACAGCAGATCACAGGCACGTCCGAACACAGAACCGGAAACTAGCAACAGGAAACACTTGATGCTGCGCCCTCTCTATGTCAGAGGGGCCAGAAATACCACACACTAGAATACTATTCGTTAACCACATTTTTGAAAAATGCACGCTGTCTCTTTAAGAGACTGAGAGCACGTTTGCGTGACCTAAGCCTCATACCGGGATGTGCTGGCCGCGCGCCAGGAAGCAGGAGCAGGGGAGAGAGCTGAGACAGGGAGGCAGGAAGCAGACTGAGAGCGGGGTCCCCAACGGAGAACCCAACGGAGGCCCCACGGAGGTAAGGGCACCACTGCGTGGGGATGGGGACCCCGGCGTGAGCACCGCGCGGGCACTGGTTGAACAGCTCCTCTACATATGTGCAGTCTGTAACCCACACATGAGATTCTATAGTCAGTGCCCCCTCTACATATGTGCCAGTCTGTAACCCACACATATGATCTTATTGTCAGTGCTCCTCTACGCATGTACCAGTCTGTAACCCACAAATTAGATCTTATTGTCAGTACCTAGCTACATATGTGCCAGTCTATAACCCAAACATGAGATCCTATTTTTAGTGCCCCCTCTACATATGTGCCAGTCTGTAACGAGATCCTATTGTTAGTGTCCGCTCTACATACAGGTGCTTACAGTTGTTTAAAATTGCGTAGCATCATCATGTGCTTTTGTGGGGAGCGCAACCCCTTAACCTTCCAGGGAATTATTTGCACAATTTTCTGCCTCTTGATACCCTATTCTATTACCTTTTATTTTTCTGGCAAATTGTCTCCATGCATTCATTTGTGTCCACATATACCCAGCGAGCTGCACATAGGTATTCATATCAAACCTGGAATATAATTTCTTATGAACTAAATAAATGTAACATTTAGCACCAACAGACAGTAACTTTGAGGCTAAGTGCACACGTTCAGGATTATTTGCGTTTTTTTCGCGGGAAAAAACGCGTCAAAAACGCATGAATTAAGCATCCTATCATTTAGAATGAATTCCGCAATTTTTGTGCACATGGTGCGTTTATTTCCGCGAAAAAAACGCATCTCGGAAAAAGAACCAACATGTTCATTAATTTCACGGAATTCTAGCGTTTTTCCCGCTATATTATTGACCTAGAAAGTTCAGGGAAAAATCGCGGTAAAAACGCGCAAAATCCGCACAAAAAACGCGGAAAAAAAATTGCGTTTTTACCGCGGAAAAAGTCAGGTTTTGCTCAGGAAAATTCTGCACAAATTCCTGACGTGTGCACTTAGCCTTAAGGATACTCAGTTGCTTCTTATCTTTGCCACTTTAAACATGAGTGTAAACTTTTTAAGATCTAAAGGGTATGCCACACTAAGCGAGATCGCTAGCGAGAT
>VIAB01036540.1:0-12103 GCA_009801035.1 Oophaga pumilio
TCCACTGCAAGCAGCAAACCAGCAGAAAAAATCAAACAGAGGAAGAAAAAAAAACAGCAATCACTTATCTGATGGAGAGCAGGAAACTAGCAGTGCTTCAAGCAAGACCAGAAGGAACAATTGATAACCGGCAAGGCCGCTGGGAACTCAGGCCACTTCTATCCTACCATTCAGCGCCAGCTGAAGGCCATTCATTAATCAGTTCATTACCCTCAGCAACCACCGGAGGGAGCCCCAGCTCAGAAGCCACCTCCAGCATATTCACAACAGCCCCCACTACTTTTAGAGAGCCAGCAGGAGTCTTGTGGACAGATGAGACCAAGATACAGTTTTTTGATAAGGCACATCATTCTGTTTACTGTAATTGGAATGAGGCCTACAAATCAATGGTGGAAGTTCAAAGATATTTTGGGGTTGTTTTGCTGCCTCTGGCCCTGGATGCCTCAACTGTATGCAAGGCATCATGAAATATGGAGATTCCCAAAGGATATTGGGTCAAAATGTAGTGCCGGGGGTCTGAAAGTTGAGTTTGCATCATAGATCTTGAGTCTTCCAGCGGGACAATGAATCCAAACATACTTAAAGAAGCACCCAGAAATAGATGGAAACAAAGCACTGGAGAGTTCAGTAGTGGTAATTCCAGCTCCAGTAGTGTAAAAGTCTTCTGCCACTGCCTCTTACATAGAGACACTATAGAGAAACTGTGAATGGAGGCATTAAATCAATTAATTTTGCTTGCTTTGATGAATTTAAGTACAGAGCACCAAAAAAAACTTGAATTGGTTAGTGAGTCCATGAAAGAAGCAGCAGCAATGCTTAAGATTTAAAAGGCAATAATCACTCACTAGATGCCTGTCATACGCTATGCCTCACCTTACACAAATTGCAGATAAGAGCAGTATTATTGTCGAATATAGAAGGAATTTGAACCAGGCTTAAAAAAGATTTTTTCTTGTATGTGGCAGCAACAAGTTTTGGAGGAATGTAAGTAACACTGACAGCTTTGATGAATTTCTGAGTACAGATCACCGTAAAAACATTAATTGGACAATGAGTCCATGGAAGGAAGAAGCAGGAAGACTTAGAAATAGTAAGGCAATAATCCTTGACCTGATGCTTGTCATACCCTATCCCAAATGCAAGACCTCACCTTAGCCAAAATGCAGATAAGAGCGATAATATTATAACAGAATAGAATCTATTTGAATGATCCATAAAAAAAGCGAGTAGTTTAACAGAGCAGCATCAAGGACTGTTATATCATCAATCCTGCTGGGGAATTTAGTAGAGCGTTTCACATCTACTCAGCCTGATATCGAGGAGACCAGGATCTTCTGTACTTACTGCACAAAATCTCCTGTCCCGCTGTGAAATCTTGTTTGCACTGAGAACTCCCTATGTGATGACCATCTAACAGCCCACAACAAGGCACTGGATCATATATTAATAGAACCAACTGTCTCTTTTGGTTCCAAATTGTTCCATCAAGTAGAAGGTGGATCCTCAGAAGATCATTTTTTCCCGTTATTAAGGAGTAGATATCCTAGACTGGTAATGCCCTTGCACTAAGTGCAATATCAAAGAATGTTCAAGGTAGGCCTCTAAAAATTGTTAATATGGGCATCATGAACGACCTTAAATATTTTATAGCGAGGGTCGCAAAATCAACCTGTTGATATGGTGGTGGAGGAAGAAGAGGAGAACGACACAAAAAAAATTCAAAAAATTCTGAAGCGCATACCCATGATTGGGTGGGAAGGGGTGCATGGGAATAAACCATAAAAAAAGACTGGATTTAAGTTTCTGTTCCGCTCCTGTCAATCGGTGGTGTACAGAAGTCTGGCCCAATCCAGCCATTGTTCATTTTGAGAAGAGTCAGTCTGTAAGCAGTTTCAGTTGACAGGAAGATGTGCTTATACCCCTGGCAGCACTAAAAACCCTCTCTGACAAATTGCTAGTAGCAGGGCAGGCCAGGATCTCCAAGGTATAGATAGACAGTTCATGCCACGTCTCCAGCTTGGATACCCAATAGTTGTAAGGCACAGAGACAGAGAAATCACTGAGAATGACTCAGATGTCAAGTGACCCAGGACCAGGGGCTCCTTCCCTATACCTAACACTAGGGGGTGCCCTATCTCGTTTGTTCCCCGGGTTATTTCAGAAGGTGAAGATGACAAGGCCATGTACTTTGACTTATCTCCTGAGTCCTCCCTTCATCTGTTCCCTTCCCATATCCAGGGAAGAGGGGAGCAGCTGTGCATTGCAGTACACCAACCAGACGAACAAGGCAACATGAACAGGGGGAACGGAAAAATACCAGGCATACAAATATTAACTCACATATAACAGAAGAATACAGTGGGGGTAAAAGGGAATTATCACACTTACTAACCCAAGCAACAGTCACTGATAAACCCAACAAACGCCTTCTCATATAACCGCCAAACAACTATCCTCCCAGCCATACAGCATAAGCAATCTCTGATGATGTGTGTCAGTCAGGACCCAGATTATATAGGAGATAGGAGTGGTTAACCATGCTCAGCGGAGAGCCCAGACTCCCAGAGCTCCGAACATTAACTCCTGTACTTCCAAAAGAAATTTACATAGATTAAAAAAGGCGATGTGCTTTTTTTCAGCACAGGAGTAGGAGCAATCAGATGTGGCAGTCTTCTGGCTCCTGTCTGTCACGGCAACCCTGTGACAACACTGGTACAATTGGCAAGAAACTCCTTCAGCGTCTTCCAAAACTTTTCTCTCCTTGTCAGAGTACCCTGTGCATGATGACCAAGGCAATAGAAGGGTCCCAGACCTTTGATAGTGTTCCCCTGCCTCTGCTGCATCTGGTGTGTGTCTCCCTTGTCTCTACACCTTGGTTGTCCAATGAACTGTGGCCTCTGCCATCAGCATTGTCAGATGGGAATTTTTTAATAATTATTCAACTAGGGTCTTCTGTTACTGCAACATTGACCTCTCCGCCACAGGAAGGAGAGATGTAAAGTTCTCTTTGCAGTGTCGGTCTAAAAGGGTGACCAATCAGTAATTAGTGTTGGGTTGGCCAAAATGCATACAACGCGAGAGTCATGGGAAAGGCAGCGGAACATAAACTCAGCCATGTGTGCTAGACTGCCAAGACTTCCGTGTTCCCACCAAGAGGATAACTGTCCATGTTGTCCTCTTCGTCATCCTCCTCCTCATCCTCCTTTTCCTGCTCGTCTTCAAGCCATCCACGCTGAGCAGATAAAATGATGGTCATGTGGGTACAACCGTCTGTAGCACAGGCAATGATTAATGATGAGCGAATTTGTTCGGAAAATGATCGCCAAACATAAGTTCAGCATGAATATGGCACATTCAGATTCGTGATAGGAAACCCGAGCAAAATTTTATAAAATCGGTAAAAATCAGTAACATTCGGTAAAAGTGCGGGAAAATATTTGTGTTGCCACAAAAATATTTTCAGCATTTTAGCAACGATAATGGTGGTGTATCATGTGCGTTTGCACGTGTCTGATGAGGGGATGTGGTTCTCAGAGCCCAGACCCAACGGCTTGTGTCATTGGCTGCTGAAATCACATGTCCCTCTCCATTTAAATAGCGAACATCTTGTTTGAGCGCTATTTTGACATTGTAACAGTGCAGAGAGGCTGCTCCTGATGCTGCCACTGTTAACAAGAAGATTTTAGCTAGTTAGTTAGGCGGTTGTATATCAGTCAGAGAGTGTAGCTAGATAGTGTCCAGTGTGGCTGTAAAATTTACCTTCTGGAATTTTTTTGGGGGGGCATTACTGAAGTTCACAGACAAAGCCAGCAGGGCACATGTCCTAGAAGTGTGTTGTGCACTGCTTCTATTGTGCTCCATGCACAAGTATAGCATTCTAAATAATATTTTTTCAGTAGCTATATGTGAAAAATCCTGCTTTATCCCACATTTTTGCTAGTTAGATAGGTGGTTGCATATTAGTCAGATAGTGTAGCTAGATAGTGTCCAGTGTGGCTGTAAAATTTAGCTTCCTGAACTTTTTTTTTGGGCCATTACTGAGGTCCATAGAAAAAGCCAGCAGGGCACATGTCCTACAAGTGTGTTGTGCACTGCTTCTATTGTGCTCCATGCACAAGTATAGCATTCTAAATAATATTTTTTCAATAGCTTTATGTAAAAAAGCCTGCTGTATCCCACCTTGTCATTTATTGCTGTGGTGATATGAACCTGTCTGCAGACCTAAGGCACATTAAAAAAAATTAGAATTTTTTTCTGTTGCTAAATGTGAAACAGCCTGCCGTAACCCACGTTGTCATGTTGTGGCAGTAATATGAACCTGTCTGCAGACCTAATGCGCATTAAAAAAAATTCTATTTTTTTCTGTTGCAGAATGTGATACAGAGCACCATGTCCCACACTGTCATGTTGTGGCGGTGATATGAACCTGTCTGCAAACCTAACGAGCATTAAAAATAATTATTTTCTTTTGCTGAATGAGATACAGCCTGCCGTATCCCACGTTGTCATGTTGTGGGAGTGATATGAACCTGTCTACAGACCTAACGAGCATTTAAAAAAATTCTAATTTTTTTTGTTGCTGAATGTGATACAGCCTGCTCTATCCCTCAGTGTCATGTTGTGGCGGTGATATGAACCTGCATACGTATTGGTCCTTAACTTTACAACTAGGTCACATTCCGTACACAACTTAAAACACTGATATCCCCACGAAACAAGGATACAAGGAATGTTTGAAGAATGTATCAAAATCAATTTATTTATTTACATACAAATGCAAATCAATGTAATGGATACTAATTAGTCAAACCAGAAAAACGGGCAGGGGCTGACATATAACAACAGGAAAAATATCAATATAAAACTCAGCGATTTATATATAATTATAAATAACAATTGATAAACCTATAATAATAGCAGATAAGCTCAAATAAAACATACCACAAGCACTAAAATCAATTTTAACAGCAGCACCTTATATGTAAAGTGGCTATGTGCAATATTGCAGTACCAATAGCACTAACTGGATAAATTCATTCTGCCATCGGTTTAACTCAAATGCAAAAATCCTAATAAATCACCATAAAGTGCATAAAGTATTATATTACCTGTTTAATATGTCAAGACACCCGCCACGTCTGATGTTTAAATAGATTTTAGTGCTTGTGGTATGTTTTATTTGAGCTTATCTGCTATTATTATAGGTTTATCAATTGTTATTTATAATTATATATCAATCACAGAGCTTTATATTGATATTTTTCCTGTTGTTATATTTCAGCCCCTGCCCGTTTCTCTGGTTTGACTAATTAGCATCCATTACATTAATTTGTATTGGTATGTAAATAAATAAATTGATTTTGATACATTCTTCAAACACTCCTTGTATCCATGTTTCGTGGGGATATTAGTGTTTTAAGGTGATATGAACCTGTCTTCAGACCTAACGCGCATAAAAAAATAGAAAATTTTCTGTTGACAAACGTGATATATCCTGCTATAGCCAATCTTTTCATTTTGTGAAGTTGAAATTTTTCTGTGTGCGGAGCTGTTGCACATTCAAATTATTATTATTTTTTTATAAACGTGATACAGCAGGCAAGATCTGAAACTGTTTTGAGCCTATCTTCTAGATTATGTGCTTCTTTGGCATCCAATTTCTCACAGGCATCTTTTATACTTAGCTTGAGACATGCACCTGTTACACATAGGTTCTGACAAGCATCAAACGTGCTCTGGTAATTGGTGTTGGGTACATGCGTAATAGTTGCAGGCTGGATCCAGGATCTTGTACTTCCCATAGTTGCCCTGTTATTGATCCTGTTGTACGTTCCCATTCCCGACAAAAAAAAATCTTCTGTTACTAATGTCATACAATAGGGGACATGTGACTTTTAAGTTGTTTGGAGCATCCACTCAATCTTATACAGGCCTTATCCAAAGGCCCAAAAAAAATTTCAGTTACTAACGTCATACAGCAGGGGACATGTCACTTTTAAATTGTTTGTAGCATCCACTCAATCTTATACAGGCCTTATTGACAGGCCCCAAAAAATTCTTCTGTTACTAACGTCATACAGTAGGGGACATGTGACTTTGAAATTCTTTGGAGCATCCACTCAATCTTATACAGTCTTTATCGACAGGCCCCAAAAAATTCTTCAGTTAATAACGTCATACAGCAGGGGACATGTCACTTTTAAATTGTTTGGAGGCTATCTTCTAGATTATGTTTGAAAGAAACAGTATATACAAATCTTTTATTAATCAATTACAAAGTTAAAAACACACACATAAAATAGAGACATGTTCAAAAAACACCAAAGGACCACTGTGTACTAAGTACAATGTATATACCAAACAATCTCATATAGCATCAATTTCATTAAGTAATAAACCCCAGTACTGCATTGCCATACTACCAGCTCAGGTATCAGTCTCCCAAACCATACAAGGAACTTTCCCACCTATTTCCATGAGACTGTAACCCATACATTTATCAATATACCCTCACATGGCCATCCACCATATAATGTGTCCATTTAAGCTGAACATAGTGCGGCAAATACAAAGGGGAAGAGAGAATGTTCTCACCAAAGTACTTAGTAGCCGATTGAAGAAGCCACGACGCACGTTTCGCTCTTGTTAGTTTTGCTTTCTCAAGGGGGAGGTGTGTAAACAATCGGCAACAAGGACCTTAAATCCCCATGGTGATTGGTCACGTGACCATCACCTGACCATCCTGAGAGGCACCGTGTCCAAATGGCTAATGCGCGAATCCCCGACCCTCCCATACCCGCGTCACCCGGCGATGCACCGCCTGCGTGTGAGCGAGGAATTCCATTCCCTGATCCACACACATAAACCAAAGTATATACTAACCTGAGCCATAATCCTACGGCCTCTTTTTCAGCGGCTCTCCCAAAAAATCTCCTGAAAGCATTTGACTCAGGAATAATCAATAAAAAAGTGTTGGATGGTTTAATCGTTGCCTTCCCTAAAGTGCCAACATTTTACTTACTCCCAAAAGTTCATAAAGATTCCGTCTACCGGCCAGGACATCAAATTGTGTCAGGAATAGATGGTTTATGTGATCCCATCTGCAAATTTAGAGATCATTACCTTAAATGGTTAGTTGAAACATTACCTTCCTTTGTTAAAGATATAACGGACGTCCTGGCAAGGGTTGACGGAGTCTGTGTCGATGCAGGTACGTTAATGGTGACCGCTGATGTGGAAACATTGTATACCTGCATCAACCATGATGATGGTTTGCAAGCTGTCCGCTTTTTCCTAGAGGCCTCCGACCTGGACGGCCCTTTGTGTGAGCTAATCCTTGAACTGCTGCACTTCGTCCTCATGCATAATTTTTTTACTTTTAAGGATCTATTCTACCAGCAGAAGCACGGCGCAGCCATGGGTGCGGCCTGCGCGCCCGCATACGCCAACCTTTTTTTGGGTTATTGGGAGAGGTTGGTGTTTGGGGAGGCGGGTGCGGGGGCCGCAGACCATGTGCTGTGCTGGCTGCGGTATATAGACGATATTTTGTTATGTTGGTGTGGGACGGTGCAGCAGTTGGACGATTTTATGGCTATGTTGAATACTAATTGCTTTAATATACGATTGACGTATAGATATGATTCTGCTGAAATTGATTTTTTGGACATCAGTTTGGAGGTGGATTCATTGTCTTCCGTCCAGACTGATGTGTTCCGAAAAACGACATCAGTCAATGCGTTATTGCACGCAGAGTCAGCACATGGCCAAGCCACCATTAGGGTCTTTCCGATCGGACAGTTTTTGAGGATGCGGCGGATATGCTCGACAGACAAAAAATTTGAGACACAGGCTATGGACTTGAAGGAGAGGTTTAGGCAACGAGGCTATAGTAGGAGGTATATCAAGAATGGATACAACAGAGCCAAATTGACAACCCGTGATCAATTATTATATTTCAAATTAAGAAATAAGAAAGATGGTGAAACAATACGTTTCATCTCGGAATATAATCATGAATGGGAACAAATGAGAAATATTTTTCAGAAGCATTGGCTCATTTTATCCACTGAACCCTCCCTGAGATCCTTTTTGATAGATCGACCCCTAATGACCACCCGTAGATCTAATAATCTAAAAGATTCATTAGTTAAAAGTCACTATGTAGCACCCAATGTAAATCCTTTTGGGTATACTAAGCGTATTAAGGGGTGCTTCAAATGTGGTCATTGTCTGGCTTGTACTAATATTCTTTGGAGTTGCTCTTTTTCTTCAGTGGATAAGAGAAAGGAGTATACAATTGATGAATATACAGTTAGGTCCATAAATATTTGGACAGAGACAACATTTATCTAATTTTGGTTCTAGACATTACCACAATGAATTTGAAACAAAACAAATCAGATGCAGTTGAAGTTCAGACTTTCAGCTTTCATTTGAGGGTATCCACATTAAAATTGGATGAAGGGTTTAGGAGTTTCAGCTCCTTAACATGTGCCACCCTGTTTTTAAAGGGACCAAAAGTAATTGGACAATTGACTCCAAGGCTATTTCATGGACAGGTGTGGGCAATCCCTTCATTATATCATTCTCAATTAAGCAGATAAAAGGGCTGGTGTTGATTTGAGGTGTGGTGTTTGCATTTGGAAGGTTTAGCTGTGAAGGAAACATGTGGTCAAAGGAGCTCTCCATGCAGGTGAAACAAGCCATCCTTAAGCTGCAAAAACAGAAAAAACCCATCCGAGAAATTGTTACAACATTAGGAGTGGCAAAATCTACAGTTTGGTACATCCTGAGAAAGAAAGAAAGCACTGGTGAACTCATCAATGCAAAAAGACCTGGGCGCCCACGGAAGACAACAGTGGTGGATGATCGCAGAATACTCTCCATGGTGAAGAGAAACCCCTTCACAACAGCCAACCAAGTGAACAACACTCTCCAGGAGGTAGGCATATCAATATCCAAATCTACCATAAAGAGAAGACTGCATGAAAGTAAATACAGAGGGTTCACTGCACGGTGCAAGCCACTCATAAGCATCAAGAATAAAAAGGCTAGACTGGACTTTGCTAAAAAACATCTAAAAATGCAGCACAGTTCTGGAAGAACATTCTTTGGACAGATGAAGCCAAGGTCAACCTCTACCAGAAAGATGGAAAGAGAAAAGTATGGCTAAGGCGTGGTACAGCTCATGATCCAAAGCATACCACATCATCTGTAAAACACTGCGGAGGCAGTGTGATGGCTTGGGCATGCATGGCTGCCAGTGGCACTGGGTCACTAGTGTTTATTGATGATGTGACACAGGACAGAAGCAGCCGAATGAATTCTGAGGTATTCAGAGCCATACTGTGTGCTCAGATCCAGCCAAATGCAGCCAAACTGATTGGTCGTCGTTTCATACTACAGATGGACAATGACCCAAAACATAAAGCCAAAGCAACCCAGGAGTTTATTAAAGCAAAGAAGTGGAATATTCTTGAATGGCCAAGTCAGTCACCTGATCTCAACCCAATTGAACATGCATTTCACTTGTTAAAGACTAAATTTCAGACAGAAAGGCCCACAAACAAACAACAACTGAAAACCACCGCGGTGAAGGCCTGGCAGAGCATCAAAAAGAAGGAAACACAGTGTCTGGTGATGTCGATGAGTTCAAGACTTCAGGCAGTCATTGCTAACAAAGGGTTTTCAACCAAGTACTAGAAATGAACATTTTATTTACAATTATTTAATCTGTCCAATTACTTTTGGTCCCTTTAAAAACAGGGTGGCACATGTTAAGGAGCTGAAACTCCTAAACCCTTCATCCAATTTTAATGTGGATACCCTCAAATGAAAGCTGAAAGTCTGAACTTCAACTGCATCTGATTTGTTTTGTTTCAAATTCATTGTGTTAATGTCTAGAACCAAAATTAGATAAATGTTGTCTCTGCCCAAATATTTATGGACCTAACTGTATCTCTTGCAATACCACTAACGTGATCTATTACGCTACATGCAGTTGCCCTTTGATTTACATAGGGCTAACATCAAGGGAGTTGAGAATACGTGTGAGAGAACATGTAAGAGATATTTTGGCAGCCAGAACAGTGTCCGATGAGTTAAAAACAATTCCCCGGCATTAGGGCAGTTCACAATTGTGACCCTACGGGATTTATGGTGAGAGGAATAGAAATTATACATACAGGTATAAGGGGTGGAGATGTAAAAAAATTGCTCGCTCAGCGAGAATTAAAATGGATTGTGACATTTGGTACTAGGAGACCTGCAGGTCTGAATGATTCCCTTAACTTTGGCCCCTTTTTGTGATAATATCATCCTTTACATTATTTCTCTTTTTCGTATTTGTATTTTTATTGGTGTGTTTTTTTGGATTTTTAATTGTTTTTGTATTTGTCATTTTATCTAGTTATAGTTGCACTCAAATCGGGTCCTTGAATTGCATCCATTCCTGTGCCCTTATGATGGACTTACTATTGTGATTCTATGATTGCAATTGAAGATCATGGAGAAATGGATACGAAAAATCTCCTTGTAAAGTTTATGAAATATGGAGCCACATGGATATTATTTTCATCAGCGGCAATTTAATTTTTGAGAAGTATATCTTTTCTATGGCATTGTGGTGCGCGTGCATGCGTCACCTGACTTCTCCTGCTCCGCAGCATCCAGCATGGCTGTCGCAGATGTGTGGATCGGAGAATGGTATTCCTCGCTCACACGCAGGCGGGGCATCGCCGGGTGACGCGGGTATGGGAGGGTGGGGGATTCGCGCATGCACCATTTGGACACGGTGCCTCTCAGGATGGTCAGGTGATGGTCACGTGACCAATCACCATGGGGATTTTAGGTCCTTGTTGCCGATTGTTTACACACCTCCCCCTTTAGAAAGCGAAACTAACAAGAGCGAAACGTGCGTCAGGGCGTCTTGCATCGGCTACTAAGTACTTCGGTAAGAACATTCTCTCTTCCCCTTTGTATTTGCCGCACAATGTCCAGCTTAAATGGACACATTATACGGTGGAAAGCCATGTGACGGTAGATTGATAAATGTATGGGTTTCAGTCTCATGGAAATAGGTGGGATAGTTCCAGGTATGGTTTGGGAGACTGATCTGTTAGTATGGCAATGCAGTACTGGGGTTTATTTCTTAATGAAATTGATACTATATGAGATCGTTTGGTATATACATTGTACTTAGTACATAGTGGTCCTTTGGTGTTTTTTGAACATGTCTCTATTTTATGTGTGTGTTTTTAACTTTGTAATTGATTAATAAAAGATATTTGAATATACTGTTTCTTTCAAACTCCTGGTGTCCTCTGGTGTTTATATGCATTTAACAGTTGAGTATTTTAAGCAACAGAGAGTATTACACTTTGAGCGCTATATGATGAGTCTGTTTTTTTGCATATTCTTCTAGATTATGTGCATCTTTGACATCCAATTTCTCACGGGCATCTTTTTTACCTAGCTTGAAACACACATCTGTTACACCTATCTTCTGATGAACATCAAACGTTCTCTGGTAATTGGTGTTGGGTAAGTGGGTGATAGTTGTAGGCTGGATATATGGGTTCGTGTTCTTTCCATAGCCGCCCTTTTATTGATCCTGATGTATATTCTCATTCCCGCCCCAAAAAATGCTTCTGTTACTAACGTCATACAGTAGGGGACATGTGACTTTGAAATTGTTTGGAGCATCTACTTAATCTTATACAGGCCTTAATGACAGGCCCCCAAAAATTCATCCGCTACTAAAGTCATACAGTAGGGGAGATCTCAGTTTTAAATTGTTTGGAGCACATCTTTGTAATACAGGTCTCATCCACACAGAATTTTTTTTTCTGTCACTAACTTGATTCAGCACACCATATTTCACTTTCTCATTTAATGCCACTGAAATTCAGCTGTGCAGAGTAAAATAATCTAATTTTTAGTTGCTAATACTGTGCTCATAGCACACTATGTGAGCAACATGACTGGGAAAAAGAAAGGTCGTGGTGGAAGGTGGATTAGGCTCGGTGTTTGAGGTCTAAATGGGGTAGGTGGTGAAACTGATTGTTAGGGTCTGTGGAACGCACCAAATATAAGATGTAGAGAG
>VIAB01036552.1:0-14724 GCA_009801035.1 Oophaga pumilio
TTCTGGAAGATATGGATCCAGTCGCAGCTGGGCTCCACACATTATACTATATAGAGGCCTATGGGGAGTGCATTATACTTTATTGAGGAATATCTGGTGCATCATACTATACATGAAGGCTATTAAGGGGGCATCATCTAGTGTTGGGATTACAGTGAAGGGGCCATCATACAGTGTGGGAGATAATGTTGGGTCTTTGTACAGTGTGAGGGCTATCATAGAGCTTTGGAGCCATCAAACAGTTTAGAGGCTACTAAGGGGTCAGTGTACTGTGGGGGGGGTACTATACATTGAGGGGGCATTATACTGTGTACGAGAGAACATTGAGCTGTATATGGGGAGACTTGGGACATTATTAAATGTTAAGTTGACACTTTTTGCAATAGGGGCACTCAGTTTATCGTCACTGTCAAAGGCCTGATGAAGAGACATAAGTAGTCTCGAAAGCTTGCTTTGTAACATCATTCACTATATTTTGTTAGCCATTAAGGCCTTTTTTCACACTTCAGTCGTGTGACGTCCGCCCAAGTGTGAAAATGGCGGATCCGTCAGAAAAGTGTAAAAACGGATCAGTTTTCTGACGGATTCACCAAGAAGTTTTCACCCGGAAATGATGAAACTTTCGTTCCGGAAATGTAAGTCCGGATCAAGGAGAGAGAGAGAGAGAGAGAAAGAGAGAGAGAGAAAGAGAGAGAGAGAGAGACCCCGGACAGTTTTGGCAGCATTTTCAATGGTTTTCTATGGAGGCGACGGATCCGCGGGCGGATTCCGTCAAAAACGGATGCCAGCGGATCCGCCACACTCCGCCATTTTGGCGGACCAAAAAAAACGTTGCATTGGACGTTTTTCTGAAATGATGGACACCAATTTTTTGGCGGAAAACGGACCTAACTGACGACCATCCGTCAAAATCCATCACTAATGCAAGTCAATGGGAAAAAAACGGATCCGTTTTTTTCACATTTTGACGGATTTTGACTGACGTCGCATGACTGAGGTGTGAAAGAGGCCTAAAAGGTATCACATCCACCAGATTTATTTTGTTTCTCCCACTGAGAGCACTCTATATCCAACTGTCAAAGGGGCACACAGAGGGCATTATTTCTTTCCAGGGAGTAAAATGTGGGCACTTTTCTAGGGCACTTGCACATGGCATTACTATATTCTAGAGGGTTGTTTTACCATCTAGAGGGCACGCAGTACCACACATCAGGTGTGATAATAGGGACACATATGGCAGCAGTGGCTCAGTATTTGTGTATTAGTAGGATGAGTTTTTGCAGGCTGGGGATAGATGGGAACAGTGCATGAAATGTGAACAAATGTGTCTGTTGTAATCTCAGTAGCCGAGTCCTGGCTGGAGAAGTTGTCATGTCGGTCTGGGCCAGATGGAAAAGACGTGAAAAGTGAACAATTCCACCAGAAAGAACGTCAGCTGCAAGCTGTGAATATCTGTAACTGTGCTGTAATCTATAACAAGTTCTGCAGGACTGGCCACTACATGGTCTCTATATGGCAGTTATGTTAGTGTTAGTCTTTGTATAGGGAATTTTTTAGTAACAGCTCTGTCATCTGCTTAGGTTCCCTTATACCTACAATTAGGGTGTGCCACCATAGTTTTAATCAGGGTTACCTGGTTAGGGGCCCACTCAGAAGTTTCGCTCCCCCCTGAACCAAAACCCTAGTTACGCCTCAGAGTGACAGGTATCCTTTTAGACCCCCACTTCCTACAGAATTTAACAGATTTTTGAATATGGCAGAACTGGAGGCTCTACCACAATTGCATTGCCTGTGGAAGGGGGGTTGGTCTGCAGAGGGAGCGCTCTCCCTCTATGAAACTCCTGAGATGCCACAGTTGCAATTGACCAATGGAACCTGAGAAGTTTACTGCTAGGATTAGAGCTAACTCTGGTCCCAGCAGATCTAAGAAAAAGATCTGAGCTGTACAGGAAGCGACCCCAAGGGCTGTGGGGTACTCAGTACCGGGCCTGTGGGTTCTGAAAGGGGAAGTGTCAAGGCAGCAGTGACCCGGTCCGTGGCACTGGGCATCCAATAAAAATGAAAATATAAAGTAAAAAGGGGAATAGTTTATAGGGAAATTAGTTTGTGACGCCACCTGTGGTATTCAGCAATAAAGATGTTAGCCGACGCTGCTTCAGAGTCCGCTGGGGTTGATGGTGATGCAGCAGAGTTATTACAGCTCTCAACAGGTAGAGCTAGGCCCCAGGGCAGCTGTATGTTCTTATAAAGGATAGGGACTTTGGGGTGCAGGACTGAGGGAATAATGAATAACTGCAGACACATGAACTGTAGTTTCCTTTACCTTTACTTGATGATTTGGAGTGCAGACCGGAGCATTGCTAGCAGATGGAAATGGAGATCAGGGCAGCCTGGAAGCAAGTTAGGATTCCACTAATCCAGGTGGGGTTGGAGGCCTTCCTACTGCGCTGTACTCTGAGGTCCTTGCTGCTTTTAGCTCTGCTCAAGTTCCTCTCACTGTCCTTAAGTTCTTGCCCGTATGGCAGGCCACTTGAGCCTATTGCAGGTGGATCGCCCGCCAGGGCAGTGGGGTACTCGATACCGGGCCGGTGTCTTAAAGGGATGTGTCACGGCAGCAGTGTCCGTGGCCCTGGGCGTCCAATAAAAGGGGAATATTTACAGGGGATAATGGAGTTTGTAGTAAAGTGTTCATGACGCCACCTGTTGTTTCTGGTCAGAGGTGACCAGCGCTGCGGTGCAGATCCTCTGAGACTGATGGTGTGATGCAGCAGAGTTGGAATAGCTTCCCACAGGTGAAGCTGTTTGTCTCAGGGCAGAGAGATGCAGTAGAAAGGAATGGTGCTGGGAGATGTAGTGGAGTGTGTGTCACAGGAAGAATTTGAGAGGACACAGTCAGATGCAGTTTCCAAAGCTTTACTCACAGTTCTGGTGCACACAGATGCCCGCTTGGTACAGTGTCCTCTGGGTGAGGGGCTCAGCAAACTCCCAGGTAGATTGGGATACACCTTTCCAGGACTCCTTTCAATATGTTCCTTTCTCTGTCCGTCTCACTGTGCTGATTCCCTCTACTACTTCCTTTCCAGCACCATCACAGTGTCCCAGATCGGCTGCTGCGAATCCTGTCAGATAACGCTCTCTCTCTCTGCGTTTCCTTGATTCTATATAGCTGCCTGATCCGGAGAAGATGAATGTGGTTGTTGGCTGTGACCCCTAAAGTTATCACAGCTGTCGGCTTGCTAGCTGAGTCATAAAGTTCTCCACTAGGCTAGGGGCTGAGTCCCTTCTGCGACCTGGTCCCTCCACAATTGGATCGGGCCCCATGGATGGATCACTCACTATCCGTGCCCCAAAGTACCCCTTCTTTCCTTCCAGAAGCTTCCCTTCTGTTCCTTCTGTAACTCACTTTCTCTGTCTGGGGACAGCTGCTCTCAGCTCCACGTCTTCTCCTAGACTCTCTCACTCTGCAGCTCCCCCTGACACGGAGCTGCCAGTCAGCAGGTCTCCTTCCTTTCACATTCTCCTCACGTCTGACTAGACTCTCTTTCCTGTTCTCTAAAGCTTCACTTCCCATCCCTCTTACTAGCTCCACCCACCCATGCACTCTTTACTACCCAGCCTGGGATGAGACCTTCCTCCCTCAGGGTATGTCTAGGGTGCCCGGCTGCTATAGTCTGTGTTTGGTGCTGGTGTTAGAGTCCTGGGCGGTGCTCCCTCCTTACATGAGAGTGGAGTATGACACCTCTGGATCAGGTGCAATACCTCTGTGGCGGCTGAACCCTCAGGGGCGCCACACAGGTGTCGCTCTGTTGTGGCGGCTCCGGGCTTTGCTATGCTGCTGTGCCCCGAGTGTTTGATGGTGCAGGAGACTTGCAGTTCCCTGCCCTCTGGATTTAGCTGCTGGGACCGCAGTACCCTGCAACCACGGACTCTGGTGTCCGGTTATTTAGCGCTCTGCCCTGGGGTGAGCTTGGTCACAACTCCACTCTCCAGAGTTCTCTTACACTTCTCTCCTCTTCTCTGACCCTCTCACTCAGACTCTCCACACAGACTGCAACTAACTAACTCCACCTCCAGCCCAGAACTTATAGGAAAGCTCCCCTGAAATTGGGTTTAGAGCTCCCACTTCTGGTCTGGAGTAGGACAAGTGTTGGATGTTGGTATTACCTGGCTAAGGGACTCCTCCTTGCTTCCAGGTATGTCATTAATCCCCTGTGAGGGAGGCAATGTCACTGTGGCAACCGGACTCCTGGGGTGCCAAATACATTACAGTCGACTTCCTTTGTGGATAGAAGCACATCTCCTGTTCCTACATGATCTCGGTGAAATGTATGTTGAGGAATTAAGTCACACCCCATAAAAATGTACTTGTATGTCATTTTGTGAGAAATTAATGTATTCCATAAATCCTTGCTCAAACAGTATTGCTCTCCTGTAAATACCATTAAGGCTCCTTCTTCCCCAGCTATTGTTGATGATCATCATTAATTTCATATTCAATAAAGAATTGACTCTCAGAGGTGAAAAAGATTCTGACAGCATTATGTTCACTGGAAAGGTTATGGTCCAGAAAGATCATGGATTGTGGCCTAAACTGACAATACTGACACCTAAAAGTATAGGTTTCATTCTAAAACTCTTCTGAAACATTGTTTAGAGGGTCCAGTGGCTTCTTGTACAAGAGGTGCACTATAGTGTACTTATTCCTTACTTACAACCCTCTGGTCGACATGTGACCGCAAGCATGCAAATAACATACTTGTGAACACTTGACGACTGCTGGAACCAGCAAGCAGTGTTGAATCCTAACAATTATGCAATGCATACTGTTAGGATTCAGCAAGCAGCAGCACTTGCCAAAGATTTCACCAAGGCTGTACAACCCCTTCAATCTTAGCTCCTGGATGGTCAGCCAATCAAGAGGTCTGGTTGTCTGGCCAATCTCTATTTGAATCCTTCAGGTGCACTTATTTGTGTTGGTTATTAGTTTAGGCTTTCTGGTTTATCCAGCTCCAAGCTGACTGCTGTTTTCTCCCTATGCTGACATGCATATCCATAATACATTGCCTATAGCTTGGAGTCATATATTGACTAACTATGTTTTCACCCTGATCTCTCATCATTGTTGCCTATTGTCTTGTCCTTTGACTTATTGCACTCCCAGTATTTCCATGTTTTGATTTGTGGCCTGAACAAGTTCAAGTTGATTTTCTGGTTCTGACCTAAGACTCTGTGTACTGTATATTGCAGCCAACCAATGGTTTCTCTCAGTCCAAGCTTTGTTGAAGAGGGCCCTGATGAAGATCCTGAATAGGTTTCTTCATCTCAGCTTCTCACTTTGTTCAGCACCAGAGCAGTTACATCCTCAAATTCTACTGGTACACCAGCATAAGAATTCCTTTAGCTTCTGTTAATCCTTTTAATGTTTCGTTCCAAATGATCCTACTTTAACATTAGGGTATACACTGGGGACCATAAATATTTGATATACTGACAGTTTTTAGACGTTTTCCCACCTACAAAGAATGGAGAGGTCTGTAATTTTTATCATTTAGTGCTAATGGCCATTCCCAGATTATTAAAATCAGTCCCCATAGGTCGGCTTTCATTTTGCTGGTTTTGAAAAATATGCGGGAGCCCATGCCTCTTTTTATATATAAATGTATTTATGGTATTTATTGATTAATGTCTGTAGGGATATATGATTACAATTAGATGGTACTGAATTTATATATGTCTGGAGGGCTATAGAAATGCTATGGGTAATCATCATTTGAAGTAAATGTTCAACAAAGGTGAATTGATCATTCAGAATTGTGAGTTCAACCAATCACTAAGATTGTGAGGTCAGTAGGGATGGTATAAATGATGGCATCTATTTTTCAGCCAGTATGACCCTGATGAAGGAGCTGAACTGGCTCCATAGCGGAAGCTCAATTCATTTTAAAGTTTTAAACATTAGAATCGTTTCCTTGGATTCTTGGCAGCGCTTCTGGAAACCCAATTTCTGTTTCCCTTATCTGAAAGCTTCTGATGGAAGTAAGATGGAGTACAGTGAGACAGATGGGAAAGGGAGCTCTGCCACTAAGGAAGGAAACAAGGGGCAGCCCTGATTCTTGCCCTGTGCCACCCTGAGATCCCCTGGCATCCCAACCTGGGTTCTTTCACCCCATGTGGCAATCACGTTCCTATCCCTGTCTTAACCTGGCTAGTAGATAGGATAGCAGAAACGCTAGTCCTGTTCTAATGTAAAGACACAGAGGGGACACAGACAGGGCTAAAAGAAAACTGCAATCATACAAAAATACTCATAAGCAATCGAGTGGAATAAAGGAAAAGCAAACCAAATGGGAATAAGGATTAGGAGACACGCCCAAACCAAATTCATGCAGATATATCCTGAAGATATATCCTGATAGAACTCCAAACACCTGCTCCAATCTTAGCACATCCTTCCAATTCCAAACCAGGAAGTTGTAAGCTATCACTGGCAACTCCCAAGAGCAAGTGGTGAGCATATAAACCAGAGAGAAGTGGCAAACACAGAACAGCTGAGACAACTCAGGACAGAGAGCTAAGCAGTACTGTACAGCCACGTATTTGCACGTTCAGCAATAATTGTGTGACAAATTTTAATGCCATTTTTACCCATTTACCACTGAGAAAATGTAAAATATTGGACTAAAACAAAATATTTGTTTTAAAAATGTAATTATTTTTTCTTCACTGCTCATTGGTATAAAATTATGTAACACATCTGTGGTGTCAATACGGTCACTACACATTTCGATGACTTCAGAGGTTTAGTCTGTAAAATGAGGTCACTTATGTGGGGTTCTGCACTTCTGGCACCTCAGGGGCTCTCCCAGTGGGTTATGGCACCCCCAAACTATAACAGTAAAATCTGCACTATAATATAACACTCTTTTTCTTCTGAGCTTTGCACTGGACCTCAAAAGTAGTTCACGATTACATGTAGGGTATTGGTGCACTCAGGAGATATTGCACAACAAACTGAGGTCCATTTAATTGATTCCTATTAGCCCTTATAATAATTAAAAATTTGAGTCTAGAACAACATTTTAGTGGTAAAAACATAATTATTCTTTCTTCAGCACTCGACTGTATAACATTTTGTGAGGCACATGTGTTGTCAACATGCTCACTGTACCCCTAGATGAATTCATTGGGGGTGTAGTTTTTAAAATGGGGTCACTTATGGGGATTTCTGCTATCCTAGCATCTCAGGGGCTCTCCTTATCTGACATGACACCCTCAAACCATTCCAGAAAAATCTGAACTCCAATATGTTCCAAAAGTAGTTTTTGACCACATATGGGGTATCAGTGTACTTTAGAGAAATTGCAAAATAAATTTTGGGGGCCATTTTCTCCTACTATCCTTGTGAAAATGAAAAAAAAAATGGGGATAAAATAACTTGTTTGTGGGAAAAATATTTTTTTTTCATTTTCACAGATCAAAGTTGTAAAAATCTGTGAAGCATCTGAGGGTTCAACTTGCTCACCACAAATCTAGATTAAATCCTTGAGGGTTCTAGTTTCCAAAATGGGGTCACTTGTGGTGAGTTTCTTCTGTGTAGGCACATCAGGGGATTTCCAAACTCGACATGACACCTGCAGACCATTTCATTAAAGTCTGTGGTCGAAAATGTCACTCCTTCCTTTCCGAGCCCTGCCATGTATCCAAACAGTAGTTTTTCCCCACATATGGGGGTTAAGCGTAGTTAGGAGAAAATACGCAGCAAATTTTGGGTTAAATTTTCTCTGGTTACCCTTGAGAAAATGAAAAAATTGCGGTTAAAGAACACCTTTGTTGGAAAAACGTGATTTTCCATTTTCTTGCCTCAAAGTTAAAACATTCTGTAAAGCACCTGGAGGTTCAAGGTGCTTACAATACATCTAGATAAATTCCTTGTAGGCTCACGTTTACAAAATGGGGTCACGTTTTTGAAGGGGTGTACTTTGTTTAGCCACATGACTGGCTTTACAAGCGCAACATAGCGTTCTCACTCGATTCCTGCCAATTTTGAGTTCAAAAAGAGCTCTTCCGAGCCCTGTCATGCTCCCAAGCAATACATTTTCCCCACATATGGGGAATCAACATACTCAGGAGAAATTGTACAGCAAATTTTGGGCTCCATTTGTCTTGTTACCCTTGTGAAAATTCAAAATTTGGAGCTAAAAGTACATTTTTGGGGAAAAAGTAAAATTTTCATTTTTTTCTTCCATATTGCTTAAGTTTTTGTGAATCACTTGAAGGACTAATAAACTTCTTGGATGTCGTTTTGAACAGCTTGAGGGGTGCAGTTTTTAGAATGGTATCACTTTGCAGTATTTTCTATCACATAGGCCCCACATGGTCACTTCAAATGTGAAGTGCTCCCTAAAAAAAATAGACTGTAAATTTTGTTGAAAAAATTAGAAATTACTGTTGAACTTTTTAACCCTTCTAACTTCGTTACAAAAAAAATTTCTGTTTCAAAAATTTTGCTGGTATAACATAGACAGTGGTGAATGTTATTTTTTAACTATTTTGTGTGACATAACTCACTGGTTTAAGGGCATAATAATTAAAAGTTTGAAAACTGCAACATTTTCCAAATTTTCACCAAATTTCCAATATTTTCACAAATACACATAAGTCATATAGAACAAAATTTTACCACTGTCACGAAGTACAATTTGTCACTAAAAGAAAACTATCTCAGAATCACTGGGATACGTTGAAGCATTCCAGAGTTATTACCTCATAAAGTGAAACTGGTCAGAATGGAAAAAATTGACCTGGTCATGGAGTTGAAAACAGGCTTGGGTGAAAGGGTTAATACGCAATGACTTACATAAATAGTTAAATTTTGTTATTTTCAGAAAATATGGCAGTGAAGTACATTGTGGGGTTAGCAAACCGATCACAAAGGCCTACTACATGAATAAGAAAACACATTTTTTATAGTACCGTACATATATAGTGTACAGTACACACTATGTATACTTTTTAACTAGCTTATATGATCGAAAAAAATGTGCATATTGTGCGTGAAATATTGGTCCTGGTGTTACAATGGCTTTAGTAGTAATAGAACTATGTTCAATAGAACATAGAAATCATTGAACCTCACCCCAAACGTCTAAATTGGGCGCTAAACCCTCTTGAAAAAATGTTTTGGTGCAGTATACAGTAAATAGAACGTAAATTACCAGCTTAAGTGAGGAAAAAAAAGCAGAAAGTGACATTCTTCCTTCCAAGAATATGTGGATTAATGTTCTAGGTCCTCCAGATATTCAGTAGGTGACATAAGCTGACATAACCTGCATCAAGCATTGATGTCACCGACCTTGTAGATCAGAATTTCCGTGGAATTGCTATTGTAATGAAAAGGATGTTACAACATACTGTATTCTCTTAGGGTATTCTCTTAAGGTGTGTATGAGCTCATCACATGGTCACCTAGAATCACAGTGTTGCCTATGGGGCACTTTACAACTTTTTTACTGTATAATTTCTAAGAAATGTATTAACTTTTAACTTTCAATCTGCCTGTAAATGTGCACATTCAGGTTTCTCTTGTTTCATCACTCCAGGAAAATCACTGCAGGGTGTTTACAGCAGGGTGGATTCTAACTAGTCATTTGCCTTGTAATCACTGACTTATGTTTGTCTATAGGTCAGGTTCTCGCTCTTATAGTAACAGCCAATTATCTATAAAAATAGACTTCAAAGGTAGAATGATCATTACCATGAAAGAATCCATTACCATAGATGGATCTCTGAAGATGACTGCTGGGATCGAACTATCATACAATTGGCTTGGATTTTCCCTCATCCTTCGAACCATAGACAACATACAGTTCGGTCCAGAAATATTTGGCCAATGACCTAAGTTTTGGCACTTTAGCTGTTTACCAAAACATAGTAATATAATCAATATGGACTTAAAGTTCAGACTCTCAGCTTTAATGGGAGGGTATTCACAGCCTAATTAGAGTAAGGGTTTAGGAATAGGATTGAGCAAACACGAATAGCAAAGTTCAGGATTCGTACTGGACACCTAGTATCCGGAACAGAACCCCGAACACAGACTTTTTACACGATATGCAGTGTACTGTTCATGTTCGGATGGCAAATAAAGTTTGTTGAAAGGCTGCACATCAGTCAATCAACAAGCTTTTAGGCTTTTAAGCTCCCCACTCGTGGCTGTTAACCAGTTAAATCCTGCTATCAGTCTGACAGTGGGATCTTCCAGCCAGAAGCGCATCATTCCAGCCACCCATCAGCACCCCTGTCATGTGATTGCGGGGCACCGATGAGTTGTTATGAAAGCCGGGGATCTGCTGAAGACTCCCGTGCTTGTCATTATGATACTCCTGTGTTAATAGGGGATTGTGATTTCTGCTATGCATAGGAGTGCTGAAGCACTGCTGTGTATAGCACAAGTGGTCGGAAAATCACAGCTTCAACTATTCTAAGGGGATAAATAAACAAACACAATAGTTCAAATCACCCCACTTTTTCCCCATTGAAAATAAAACAAGTAAAAAAATACACATTTGTTATCACTGCATTCAGAAGTGTCTGATCTATCAAAATATACAATAAATTAATCAGATCAGAAACAGTATAATGAGCAAAATATCGAAACTCCAGAATTACATAGTAACATAGTAACATAGTTAGCAATACCGAAAGAAGACATTTGTCCATCCAGTTCAGATCTACGTCCTTCTAAAGAACCTAATAACTGTAAGATACAATATTGTTACCCTCCAGGAAGACATCCAGGCCTCTCTTGAACACCTCGACTGAGTTCGCTATCACCACCTCCTCAGGCAAGGAATTCCAGATTCTCACTGCCCTAACAGTAAAGAATCCTCTTCTATGTTGGTGGAAAAACTTTCTCTCCTCCAGACGCAGAGAATGCCCCCTTGTGACTGTCATCTTCCTTGGTATAAACAGATCCTCTGAGACATATTTGTATTGTCCTCTTATATACTTATACATGGTTATTAGATCGCCCCTCAGTCGTCTTTTCTAGACTAAATAATCCTAATTTTGCTAATCTCTCTGGGTATTGTAGTTCCCCCATCCCCTTTATTAATTTTGTTGCCCTCCTTTGTACTCGCTCTATTTCCATTACATCCTTCCTGAGCACAGGTGCCCAAAACTGTACACAGTACTCCATGTGCGGTCTAACCAGGCATTTGTACAGAGGCAGTATAATGCTCTCATCATGTGTATCCAGACCTCGTTTAATGCACCCCATGATCCTGTTTGCCTTGGCAGCAGCTGCCTGGCACTGACTGCTCCAGGTAAGTTTATCATTAACTAGAATCCCCAAGTCCTTCTCCATGTCAGATTTACCCTGTGGTTTACCATTCAGTGTGTAATGGTGATATTGATTCCTTCTTCTCATGTGTATAACCTTACATTTATTATTGTTAAACCGCATCTGCCACCTTTCGGACCAAGTTTCCAACTTATCCAGATCCATTATGTTTATTTGGCCACCACAACATTGTAATAAAATTCAATATGAGTTGATAAAACATTGCATGTACCCAAAAATAGTATCAGTAAAAACGTCAGCTCAAAGCACAAAAATTAAGCCCTGACAACGCACCAGATGCCGAAAAATGTTAATGTTATTGGTTTCGAAAAAGGGCAACAAACACAAAAACTTTTTTCATACAAATTTTTGATTTTTTTTACCACTTAAATTAAAAAAAATATATACATGTTTGGTATCTGCATACTCATACTGACTTGGGAAATCATGTTGTAAGGTCAGTTTTACCATATAGTGAACATGGTAAATAATAAAAAAAATTATGGAATTGTACTTTTTATTGCAATTTCATGCCCCTTCGAATTTTTCCCCTTTTTAAATAACACTACATGGTAAAATCAATGGCGTCATTCAAAAGTACAACTCAGGAGGATAAAAAAGAAACAGCAAAAAACAGAAAATAGCCATGGCATGAAGAGATTAAACTTTCCCCATATCTTACTATACAGTATTCTAGGCAATTTCAGGCGAAAATGTATTTCACAATGTTTCTGTTATGCACAATCCTGTTTGTGAATAACACAGGAGATAACATGCAGTATAAAGCCATGTGACTCCCTGTCCTTATAACACAACTTAGCATTACTTTGTATAATGCTTTTAAACTGAAGTACAGTATTTGTTCTGCTCCAATAGGTTTCTCCTTGTCAGTTCAAAAGGATAATGTTGGGGTCAAATCGGGAAATTGCAACTATTTCTATAGTTCATTTTCTCAGAAAATGTCTAACAGGAGAATTATCACATCACTTAAGGCCTCTTTCACACATCAGGTTTTTGCCGTCAGGCGAGTTCCGGCATTTTTTCTTAAAACCGGATCCGGCAAAATCTAATGCCAGATCCGTTTTTTCACCATTGACTAAGATTAGCGCCGGATAGCGCCGCATGGCCTTGCGGCGCATCCGTTTTTTGCCAGATCCGGCTAATTGTCTCATTCCGGCGTCTAGAAAAAACGGCTACTGTAACGTTTTTTGTCTCTGGCGCTTTCAGCTTTATGTCACAATGAAAGTCTATGAGCGCCGCAATGTGCCTTTGCCGGATCCGGTGGCCGGATACGTTTTTTTTTTGTCTGAGCATGCTCAGAGTAGCCCAGCCCACAGCAAACATATATAACCCATGGCAGTGGGACCACCCTCAGTCATAACCATGCAGCCATCAAAGAGGACAGGAGCCAGGAGCCAGCCACACAGGAGCCAGCCACAGAGGAGCCAGCCGCAGGAGAGGACAGGAGGAGGCAGCAGCAGCACCAGCACCCCAAGACATGGAGAATACGGGAGCAGACGCCACATGGTAAATATCACAGACAACCCCTTTCAGCCAGGGCCATGCAATATCAATATATTCATGGACTTTTTTTCTCTTTATTCCACAGCACAAGCTGCACAACAGGATCAGCAGCATCCTCCGCAGCAGCACCTACACCACCAGGACTCCAAGAAATGCGGTTGATGATGGAGAGTATGGGAGCAGAGGCCAGACAGTAAATATCACAGACAACCCCTTTCAGCCAGGGCCATGCAATATCAATATATTCATGGCCTTTTTTTCTCTTTATTCCACAGCACAAGCCGCACAACAGGAGCAGCAGCATCCTCCGCCCCAGAAGCACCAGGACTCCAACAAATGGAGTTGATTGAGAGTACGGGAGCAGAGGGCAGATGGAAAATATCACACACAACCCCTTTCAGCCAGGGCCATGCAATATCAATATATGCATGGCCTTTTTTTCTCTTTATTCCACAGCAGAGGCCGCCCGACAGGAGCAGCAGCACCACAGCCGGACACGTCTTCTTCTTCTGGGAGCCCTCCCACGCATCGTCAGCGTTTACAGGCAACAAAAAAAAGTTATTTTTATTTTCACAATCCATCTCTGTGATCTATCTATTAATTGCACTATTTTTTATTTATACCAGGAAAGTGAAGCTGAAGAGGAGCTCCCAGAAGAAGAACGAAGGGGTGGAGAGATACCCGGAGTGGGATCGCAATTCGTAAGTTTCCTGCATGCATCGCTGAAACACAACATCACACTACACACAACACATAGAAAACAATTTAGTACAGACATCACACTGCACCCAAACACCTATGCCTACATCCAAGCACATCATTTTTATTTTTTTTATAGTCTTCTGAATCTGGTGCTCGTCCAAGAGGTCCAAGCAGTGCCTCTTAGGGTCGTTGGCGTGAGCGACGCGGCGGTCACCATCGTGTAATTATAACTGAATTTTTTTTTTTTTTTACATTTTTGCTTGATTTTTTTTTTCCTTTTTTTGTTTCCTTGGTAGTTTGGAGACTAATGTACATTTTTTCTCTTTTTCTTTAACAGCCTTCACAGCGTGCTCCCAACTCTGACGGTGAGGAGGGGGGATGAACGTGGACCTCCTCATCGATCTGGTCAGAGAAAGGGAGCCGCTGTGGAACATGGGGGACTGCCGCCATGCTGATCTCATCGTGACCCGTCGGCTCTGGGAGGAAATCTGTTCACAACTTGTGGACCACTGGGAGGAACTCGATGCTCGGGCCTGGACTCAAATGTGTAAGTATACACAGTTCAGGTTGCTGGATGGAAAGCAGTGTTTCCCAAACTCCAGTCCTTGTGGCCCCCACGGGTCATGTTTTCAGGATTTCCATTTGTGCAACCCTATGTAAATCCTGAAAACATAACCAGTGGGGGCCATGAGGACTATAGTTTGGGAAACACTGATGTTGTATACTAACCAATTTGTGCTTTCTCGTTTCAGGGGAGAGAATTGTGAAGCGGTGGCGGTCTGTGAGGGATCGCTTCAAGAAGGAATTCAACAAGGAGATGCGGGCCCCGAGTGGATCTGGAGGGCGCAGGAGCAAGTACAAGTACGCACGAGCCCTGTCGTTCCTCCGGGCAACAATGGTCACCAGAAGGTAAATATTACACACCTCATGTAAAAAAAATGTTAACATGTCTAATTAATTTTTTTTTTCAGTCAGGGCAATTCAATATAAGTATATTAATTGTATTTTTTTCTCTTTATTCCACAGAATGGTGACCAGCACTCGGGAGCCTGCAGAGTTGGACCCTTTTGGAGCGATCCCTCATGAGTCTGCCACCGAGGGACACTTCGACAGCCCCAGCTGTTGTGTTTTGGTAGCTGAGGAGAATAAGCAAAAAC
>VIAB01036574.1:0-16002 GCA_009801035.1 Oophaga pumilio
AAATGTGCAATGATTAATTTTCAACCGTAAGTTTTACCGTTATAAAATACAGATCTATTACCGAATTAGTGCAGTGTACAATGTTAAAATTCAGTCCACTGATTAGACTGTATAGGAACTTAAAGCCACTAGAGGGCACTATGCTGAAGTAAAATATTCAAGGACCTAAAGGAAAGCTAGAACATTTCCAAAGGTTTTTGTTATCATAGAGCACCAACATATTTTTTTCCGCCACTTTACTATTCAGAGTGTGAATATTCAACAAGGAGCAGCAAGGGACTAATTGATACAAATAATCGGACAAAACAAACAGACAAGCAGAAAGATGGCCCATCTCATTACTGCTTACAATATATATGACGTCAGTATCTCATGAACATAAAGTAGACATATTTTTAGCTTTCACATTGCTTCTGCAACACCTGGACCACTCTGGATTTATTAAACTAGGATGATCGAAAGTATTTTTGTGGAGTTTTTGGACTGGTTACTCTCCAAAATCCTCCTCAAAAACTGTATATTTAGCAAAGAGGGTATGTAAACAAGGCATCTTTCAGAAGCTAATGACCACACATTGTTTTCAAAGGAAAAAAAGCTTCAGGAAAATGTTGGATTTCGATGTTTTCCCTGAAGTGTTTTTTTCTGAACAGTAAAGTTCGGTGTCCATAGCAAACACCTACTGTTCGGGCACAGAATCCGAACACGGACTTCACCAGGAAGTCCATGTTCATGTTCTCCCCCCTGACACTAGGTGCTTCTTTCGCTGTCATATGCAAACACTGTTATTAGTGGCAGCAGGCGTAGTCTGATAGGAGCATTAGTCTCACCAGCCTATGCCAGTGACCGGAGGTAAACTTTTTACCTCCGGTCAGAACTGCGGGCTAATGCTGTCATTTGACAGCGTAGGAGCTGTGGCTGATTTTACCGCTGATCAGAGGCAGTGTTTTCCGTGCCTTCATGCACATGACAGCGTGGCAAATAATGGATGTTTGGGCCCCTCATTCACGTGAATGGAGTCAGGGTCCGAGTATTGATTTGGTACCTCAACTTGAATTTTTTTTTAACTGTTGGGACAAACTTGCCGACCCGAACATCCAAGGGTCCACCGATCTCTACTCTACTTGGAAGCCTCTAGAAGAATGGATCAGTCACTTCTTTTAGCTGCTTTAAAACTTTCAAAACCTGAAACACTTAAAGGAGGTGACTAAAGAGGAAACACTTTAACAGCAAATGGTTTTGAAAATGCATTGCATATATTTATTTTTTTGAGTTCTTTTAACCAATCTTTAGGTGGGTTCCAGGCAGAATCTACCTGAAAAAAGACAATGTCTGCATATACCCATGGAAATTAAATGAAGTTGAATTTTCCTAGAGATTTTGAAGCAATTTTTGAGAAAGTTTTTGCAGTGAAAAGTCAAACATTCCTTGCTTTGGCTAAAATGCAGCCCATTTTCAGACTGGCCATTGATTGGTTTGGAATCATCACATGGCATTATATACTAATAAACATAACAATCTTTCACCACAGTACTGATATGATAATTTTCAGGAGACTTTGTGTGATATATTTACTCTTTAGTGACGATCTGTCACCATAATATTCTATCATGTATTAGAGGTGTCGAGTGTGGAGACAGATCAGCACACCTAGTAGCCCAAATGTGTAAAAAATATGTAGCACCCAATAGAAAATCTAGTGGATTTGTGGCCTCCTCTTCTTTGTCTTTCTTGTATCTATATCTGGTTTTCAGGATGTATCCCTACTACCTACTAGTATGCAATCTGTAGTGTGATAAATCTATCAAATAGAAGTAATTCCATTAGGAAACATAAAGCTTTGTTCACACTTGCATCATGGCTTCCATCTGCAATGCTGCAGATGCTGTCATGTTAACCAGAAAAAAAACATTTTGTGCTATTCTTGAAATGACAAACAAAACTCAGAACACTAGTGTGAACCTAGCCTAACCTATATGTAGTTTATGCATTTTAACATTTTATTAATTTATTGATACATCTGATTTTTAGTGGAAAGCAGCGAATGTTTGAAGTCATACAAGAGACTTTACTCTACGACTTCCCGGCATGGTTTGCAAAAGTATTTAGCTACGCTTCTAACCCTGGACTAATTCTACCATTCATTTTGCTAATGGTGTAAGTACAGTAGTGGTAAGATGTATACAAATATTTGATATGATTGTAGAGTCATTCTCATTATCTATCTTCAGGAGCACCCCATTTCTCTGCTTTCCCACTTCTTGCTTGTCAGGAAGGTGGGGGGCTCATCTTCAGAGAAGTGCTTGCAAGCTGCTTAGCAAAGAGCTTTCATATGCACGCTCTTTGCCTAGAAAACGGCCACCTCTAATCAACTGCAGAGTAGGCTAATAACCTAGGAAACAAGTTTTATACTATAAAATTAAATTGAACATTCCTCTGTTTTTGAGAACGGAAAGGATTTTTAATTAGAGGTTCATTTGAAAATTATTTGTTTTTACAAGGACTTTGCAATTCTTCCCACATTTGATTATGAAAAAAATCATTTATTGCCAAGTTTAGCTATTTTTTCACCAGTGAACATTAAAGGGGGTTCCTGAAGATTGAAAATGAACTCTTAACCACGAGAGAAGTGATCATTTGATGAAAGGACCTGACTGCTGAGACTTCCAAGGAACTCAAGAGAGAGGCTCTTTAAACCCATATCAGTATGGAGATTGAGCTTGTGCACCTCCGCTTCATTCATTATTTATGGGACTGCTGGAGAAAGCTGGGTGCAACACCCAAAGCGGTTTTAATATAGACATAGCTTACACGCATGAAGCGAGTCTTGAAAATAACAATTCTGGTAATCCTTATTAGTTTAATGTCATAATGTTCGGAAACTATTGTCAAACATAAATTCGGCATGAATAAGGTACCAATATGTCACGAATATGGCAAATTCAGATTCAGCGATCAACTCCAAGCATATTCGCTCAACTCTAGTTATAATAACCATTCAATCTTGACTAGTGATGATCGAACGTGCTCGCCACTACTCGTTACTTTCCCGAGTATCACTGTACTCGGCGAGCACCGAGCATTTCCGGGATTACTTGGCGGGAACTAAGGGTCTCCACCCTGCATTTTTGGCAATCTTTAGAGACCCAATCAACATGCAGGGATTGTCTGCCAGGCACTGTAAAGCCGCAGCCAACTTTGTTGTGGTCTTGCAGTGATTGGGTGGCTGCACAGCATCATCAGGGGTATAAGAGACTGGACGCTGCCCTGCTAGGCACATTCAGCTCCGGATTGAGATAGTGTAGGGAGAGCTGCTGCCGAGATAGGGTCAGATTTGGGGATTTCTTAGTTAGTGTGGGGTCTACCATCCTAATCTACTTAAATCTAGATAAACCAACAGTCCTTCTAAGGACTAATTCCGGAGTATATAGGTTGCAGTGTTAGGTAGGCAGGGGAGTGTACGTCACTCTATGCACATCAGTGCAAGGCCTGAAGGTACTGTATGTGTGTATATAGATATCATTGCATACATCAAGAGGGTCCATTCCGTTACTGTCTGCTGCTACCTATAGCATATATTGACCGTATATACCTAGCCCCAAGTATAATTGGCTAGGAAATTTTTTTTTGCCAGGTTAACAGAGATTTTTTTCCAAAGCTTCCAGAGCCCTTTTTTTTCTCCATTTGCTTTTTGACACTGCACAATACAGCCAGATCCTTTTCCTAGCACAGCATGATAATCCTGCAATTTTAAAGGGGTCCCAAAAAATCACATTTGAGTGCGCAGAAAAATCTATCAATATTTTGTGGTATGGTAGAATTTTATTGAGTTTCTTACACAATTTATTGATACCATTTTGCTGAATCCCCAAAAAATACATACAGGCCATATATTTTACAGTGTGGTATATCTGTGACACGCCTCATATATCCGTGTGCTAAACATTTGGGCATTTTAGGCCTAAATTCCATTTTTTTGCTGTCTGTTACTCTAGTTATATGCAGCACTATTTTGCAGACCCCCCCAAAAATAAAAGCCACATGTTAGAGTTCACACTGCTGCACAAGGGGAGTCTCGAACCAGTCCCGCCGCGGTCCCCCATCCATCTCCAGTGGTTCCTGCTCAGCTTAGACATCGGTCCCAGCATCTCGCCCAGTCTAACAGTGTGCAGAGGATTACTGCTGCCTCTCCAGGCTCTGCTATTGTGGCCAGTACTGGTTAGCGGCGAGCAGACGTCTTTAGGACAAAGTCCTTGTTTTCCCCTTCTGAGCATGCCCAGGGTGAGATCTCTCATTGGAGATCGGCGGTCACATGCTCAGGTACTGCAGCAGCTCCTATTGGTCCGCCAAGAAGGTCCTGTGACCACTGGTGTTCTGGAACGGTTTCATTGGTCCTTGTTTCTGGCAGGTCCTGTAGCTGTTACTATAAAAGGGTAGCATGGCTGGGCCGCCATGCGCTAGTATCAACCGTTATATGCTTTGCGCCAGTGTGGTCATGCGTGTGTGTGAAATAAGCCCCTAGAATACCGACTTAATCGGTGAGGAGTTTGGTATGCTAGCTGGTCAGGGTCGGTGTCCTAGATGCCCTAGATTACCGGCATAACCGGTGAGGAGTTTGATTGCCGTATTCAGGGCCTGGTGTTCAGATGCCATAGATTGCAGGTGACTCCTGCGAGGACATTAGCGCATGATCACGTTCTATGTTCGCTTAGCACTCAACTGTGTACCTGGGTGCCTGACAGGACACAGAAGTTTTTCTCAGCGGCTCTGTGACGTAACAGGGTTCGCTTTCAACGCTAGACAGCGCCCTAGCAGTTTATTTTGCGACTCAGTGGTGTTAAGTGAGTTCGCACACATCGCCATATAGAGCTGCGGCACTCCTTCTAGCGGCTCTGTGGAATAACAGAGTTCGCACATATTGCCACAGCGCGTTACGGCGTTTATTTTGGCGACTCTGCGGGATAACAGAGTTCGCTTCTTGCGCCATTTTACTAGCAGCAGGCTCCGCCTGCACGGTGGACCCCGGGCTGCGAACGCACCTCTCTACATCATATATTTGGTGCGTTCCGCAGACCCTAACACCACATATTTGAAAGTGTGGTATCTTCGTGACAGGCCTCATATATCTGCGTGCTCCAAGTTTGGGCATTTTAGGCCGATATTCCAGTGTTTTTCCTGTCTGTTACTCTAGTTCGATACAGCACTATTTTGCATAAAAAAATAAAAAATGCAGGCCACATATTTGGCAGTATGGTATCTCCGAGACAAGCCTCATATCTGCGTACTCCAAAGTTGGCCATTTTAGACCGGTACTGCAGTGTTTTTCCTTTCTGTTACTCTAGTTATATACAGCACTATTTTCCATTTTAAGAAAATAAAAAATACAGGCCACATATTTGGCAGTGTGGTGTCTCCGTGACAAGCCTCATATCTGCGTGCTCCATGTTTGGCCATTTTAGGCCAGTACTGCAGTGTTTTTCCGGTCTGTTACTCTAGTTATATACAGCACTATTTTGCATTAAAAAAAAAATACAGGCCTCATTTTTGGCAGTGTGGTATCTCTGTGGCAGGTCTCATATCTGCGTGTTCCAAGTTTGGCCATTTTAGGCCAGTACTGCAGTGTTTTTCCTGTCTGTTACTCTAGATATATAGCACTATTTAGCAGACCCCCCAAAAATACAGGCCACATATTTGGCAGTGTGGTATCTCTGTGACAGGCCTCATATATCTGTGCTAAAAATTTGGCCATTTTAGGCCTACGTATTCTAGTGTTTTTGCTGCTTGCTTCCCTACTTATAGACACTGATTTGATAACCAAAAAACATTGTTAACTACAGTCCAGATAGTTTAAAGTGTGGTTTAGCCGCACACGTATCACATAAGTTTGCTCCCAATTCAGCCATTTGTAGTGAACGTGTACAATATTCTAGTCTATTTACAATGGGCAAGGCGCATGGCAAGGGACGGGGAAGTGGACGTGATGGTGATGGTTCATGCCGAGGCCGAGGCCAAGCTGAAATTGGCCACAAAAAACACCCACATCTTCTTGCTTGACCTTAGTGTCCGAAGTCCTAGGGGACCGCAGCAAGACAGCACTATTGAAGCCAGAGCAATGTGAAAAGGTTGTTGGTTGGATAGCGAATAACACTTCCAGTTACATGGCACCACCACCAGAACTCTGTCTTCCACCCGGTCAAGTCTGAGTAGCCGTGAATCTGGACCGCTTATTCCTCACCCTGATCCTCCTTTCTCCCATCATGCTGAGTGACCTGAGACAACTGATCCAACACTCGGACACTCCGAAGAGCTGTTCACTTTTCCATTTATAGATTCGGGCATCTCGCCTGGTCCGCTTGAAGCGGGGCAAGATGAAATTCCATGTAGCGATGCCCAAATATTTGAGCACTGACCCAACCTGGCAGGAGGACATGCAGACCAAGGACAGCAGCACACAGGGGTATAGAGGCATGGCACTCCTTCAGGCATGAAGAAGCAGTGTGGTGGTTGCAGACAGAAGGCGGGCAACCGTTCCCCATAACACCAACATGACGGAAGTTGCCAGTCCAACTGTTAGGTCTTCCCTACTCTGGGTATTTTTTTAAGACTCTGCCGATAACCCCAAACAGGCCATTTGCAACACCTGTCATGCCAGCATCAGCAGGGGTAGCAAAACTCCCAGCCTTACCACCACCAGCATGATCAGGCACATGGCAGCAAAGCACCCAACTTTGTGGGCCCAACCTCAGGCTCCAGGAAGAGTGTCTGTGGGTGACACCACTGCTTCTTCCATTGTTGTGCATGCAAGCCAATCCCCTGTCCATGGTGCATGCGAAGATGCATCCTGCCCTGCACTTGCCGTTGCCCACACTCAAATAGCACCATCATCAAGCACGTCCACGTCCTTGTCCCAGCGCAGCCTTCAGTTGTCTATAATCAAGTCATTGGAACGTAAGCAGAAATACGCAGCAAACACCCCAAAGGCCACATTACTAAATTCGCTCTTTTCTCGTCTGCTTGCGATTGAAATGTTGCCTTTTAGGCTCGTGTAGACGGAAGCTTTCCGCAACCTGATGGTGGCAGCCGTCCCAAGGTACTCGGTCCCCAGCTGCCACTATTTTTCCCGCTGTGCTGTCCGGGCATTACACAAGCACGTGTCCCACAACATTACCTGTGCCCTCAACAATGTTACTGGGAAAGTACACCTAACCACAGACACGTGGACAAGTGCTTGTGGCCAAGGAAGGTACATCATACTGACGGCACACTGGGTTAACATAGTGGAAGCCGGGACCCAGTCAGACCTTGGGATGGAATACGTCCTCTCGACGCCAAGGATTGCAGGCCCTATGTCAAACAGGGTTGCCCCCATAGTGTACAGCTCCTGCACCTCCTCCTCATCAGCCTCCATCTCCGTAATGAGCACATCAGTCACAAGCTGGAAGCACTGCTGCATTGCCAAAGCCAAGTGGCGACAGGCTGTGCAGAAGCTAATATTCTTAGATGACAAACCGCACAATGCTGAAGAGTCGTTGACAGCTCTGAAAGAGCAGGCAGATCTGTGGCTGACACCGCTGAACCTCCAGCCAGGCATGGTTGTTTGTGACAATGGCAGGAACCTGGTGGCCGCTGAGGCAAGGTGAACTGACACACTTACCATGCCTGGCCCATGTGCTTAACCTCGTTCAACGTTTTCTAAAAAGCAACCAAGAGCTGCTGGATTTGCTTGTGAAAGTACGCTGCCTGTGTGCCCATTTTAGAAAGTCAGCTACAGCTTCAGTCGCCCTTGCTGTGCTTCAGCAGCGATTGCAGCTACCGGCTTACCGTCTGGTGTGTGATGTCCTCACGCGTTTGAACTCTACACTACATATGTTGGAAAGAAATCCTTTTTTCTTTTCTTTTCGGTGAGCAGAAGAGGGCAGTTGTTGACTACCAGCATCAACAAGGCTGTCATTGTTCAGGTTTGACTCCACACATAAGACCTCAGGAGTGGACATGGATGTCAGACATATGTAACATCCTCACCATAGCTAGTGTCACCATCCCACTTCTCTGCATTCTGAAAAGCTCTCTGCTCACAATCAAAGAGGATGCATTGCAGGCAGAGCACAAGGACATGGAGCAAGGAACCATACAGGGTGATTACACACAGCCCAGACTCATGTCATCCCAAACTGGATTGGATGACAATGAGGAAGAGGAGGAGGAAGAACAGGAGCTACTTTCATGCGCTATAGATGGTACTACAAGTACAACTGTCATACCGTCTGTTCAGCATGGATGGCCTGAGGACAGGGAGAAAGAGGAGGAGGAGGACACCTTGGTCAGTCGTCCTGTTGGTGAGGACACCGAAGGCTTGGCCGTTACCAGTCAGTCCGGAACGCATGGCTGACTTTATGTTGCTCTGCCTTTCCCGTGACACTCATATTGTAAAAATTTTGGGTGACAGTCATTACTGGGTAGTGACACTTTTAGACCCATGCTACAAGGAGAACTTTCAATCTCTTGTTCCAGAGGCAGACAGGTGTAGTAAAACGGTGCAGTACCAGTGGGTCATTGTTGCAGAATTATTACAAAAATTCCCATCTCAAAACGCTGGCGGCAGACATAACAGTTCTTTGGACAACCAAGGAGTACAAGCGAGAGAAACACAATTCCAATCCAGCAGAGGCAGGGGAACACTGGCAAAGTTCTGGGACAGTTTTCTTAGACCCTCCCATCGCTCTGGCCCTGAGGCGCAGGGTAATGTCACAAGGAACGGAATATTTTCTAAGATGCTGAGGGAGTACCTTGCAGACCCTACCAACGTCCTCTGTGATTCCTCTGTGTCTTTTAATTATTGGGTATCCAAGCTGGACACGTGTCATGAACTGGCTCTCTATGCCTTGGAGGTCCTGGCCTGCCCTGCCGCTAGCATTTTGTCAGAGTGGGTTTTTAGTGCCGCTGGTGGAATTATCACAGATAAGCGCATTCGTCTGTCAACGGAAAATGCAGACAGGCTGACTCTTATAAAAATGAACAAGGGCTGGATTGGGCCAGACTTCTCGACACCACCAAATGACGACAGTGAAACATAACCTCCAATACAGTGTATTTTTGGGAGGTGTATTCCCATGCATCTCTTCACATCCACACATGGGTATACGCTTCCTGATTTTGACTATTTGATGTCCTCCTCCTCCTTCTCTTCATACTCACCATCCACCACCACTAGAACACCAGGGTGAACGTATTCCGTCATGCTCCACCCACTCTAGTTTTTGTCCAGGGTGGTATGATGCCCGTCACCCACTTTAAAAAAGTATGTTACCCCCCCAGGCGGAAATTACAAGTCTAGGAGACCCGCTCCTTTAAATTTGGCATATTTTTTAATGAGGCCTTCCTCCACGTCTCATCATCCACCTACACTAGATCATCAGGGTTAACGTGTTCCGTGCTCCTACAGCCAATTTCAAATTCTTAACAAGGGCGGGTGGTTATGCTGGCCGTAAAATAATTGTTATGAAAAAGGTTGAAGTGTACCCCCCCAGAGGGAAATGTTTGTCAACTTAGTGTATGGGCATTACAAGTCTAGGAGACCAGCTCCTTTGTAATGGGACATTTTTTTATGAGGCCCTCCTCCATGTTTCTTCTAAGGGGTTTGGGGTGCGTCCAAATTTGGGTCAAGGTGGCCCTTGCATTCAATGCATAAGGAAACAGTATGGCAGGACCAACTGAAGAATGTGAAGTGGGTTTTCCTGTGCCCACCTAGTACCTGGGTTCAAAGTCTTATTGGGGTGCATATGACTTGGTAGCAGGGCATGCCTTGCAGTCAATGCATAAGAAAAGAGTATGGGAGTGCAAAATGAATAATGTGAAGTGGATTTTCCTGTGCCCATTCAGTACCTGAGTTCATAGGCTTATTGGGGTGCATATGACTTGATAGCAGGGCAGGCTTTGCAGTCAATGCATAAGAAAACAGAATGGGAGTACAAAATGAATAATGTGAAATGGATTTTCCTTTGCCCATCCAGTACCTGGGATCCTTGGCTTATTGGTGTGCATATGACTTCGTAGCAGGGCAGGCCTTGCAGTCAATGCATAAAAAAATAGAGTATGGGAGTACAAAATGAATAATGTGAAGTGGATTTTCATGTGCCCATCCTGTACGTGTCTTCAAAAGCTTATTGGGGTGCATGTAACTTTGGGGCAGGCCAGGCCTTGCATTCAATGCAACATTTTTTCAGGAAGCCCTCCTGTACCCCTCGTGAAAGGGGTATTGGGGTGCGTCGTAATTACCCACTCTCTGCATAGGCAATAACAGTATAAGAGACCCACTGTTTAATAATAGCACTTTAAGAATATTAATGCCGCCTGATGGCCCTCTAAAAATAGGCTCTGTGACTTTAAGAGTCCCTCCTTCATAAATGAAGCAAGATGTGTCTGCTTATGTGTTGTTAAATGTTAAAATGACATTTCCCAGTGAATGCATTTGTATTGGTTGAAAGCATTGCTAAACTTGAAAAATGCATCAAAAACGCTGCATGTGAACATAGCCCAAGTGGTGGAGGAATATTTTTGTTTTGGGTTAATTATTTTGCCTTATATACAAGTCATTAACCTGGAAAGGATGTTCCTTAACATATTTCCCAGCAAAATCCATTTTGCTTTCGTTTTTGTATGTTTTTTGGTGCGCCTGTAAAAATGGCATGAAACTCTGACAACATTGTTTACAGGAGTCAGAAATGGGGCATTTGCCATGATGTTTCCATGTCATTTGAGCAGTGTTTCCATCATTTTCAGACATTTTTAGACCTTTAAAGGACCCCCGGGGGTGATCGCGGTAAAAATGCTCGGGTCTCCCATAGACTTACATTGGGCTTGTTGTTCAGTCCGTGTACCCGAGTATTTTAATTTACTCGACCCAAGCAACGAACACCTGAGCATTTTAGTGCTCGCTCACCATCACTAATCTTGACCCATCTTTTAATAGTCTCATCAAGTGTTGTATTAATTTTACCATGTTTTATTTCTTTTATGAATAAGAAGTCTTTAGACTTTTTATGACTTTCATTTATCTTTTATCTAGCATGAGTATATATTACCTTAATGCTACATCAAAAGGATATCAAGCGGCAATTCTGGAACTGAAGAAGAAACTGCAAAGTGTAAGTAGTAAAATTTTTCATACACCACTTTTACTTTGTGTCAACTGTTTCATGGTGATTTCACACGTCTTGCAGCAAGCGGAAGAAAATAAGAAGAGAAGTAAAAAAGCAGCAGAAAAAGCAGCAGAAGCCAAAGAAGATCCCTTTAAACCAAAAGATAATTCCCCCGGTAAGTCTTCAGACGTGAAGGGGGAAATCTGAGATGTGGAAAGAGATTTGAGCTCTCCATAAACGTTTTCTTCTAGAAATGAGTGGTGGTTCCAGATCTCAGACTTAGACTGGGGTCACACTAGCGTATGGCATCCGATGCGAGATGCTAATGACCCTCGGCTCCTGCTCTACTGCGTGCAGGAGCCGAGTGTCATGCGACTGTGCTCCGAGCCTCTCACACAGAGCGGATCGGAGCACAGCTGTGGAGGAGGCGTAGCAATGAGTTTCTCCATCTCCTCCATTGCCGGCGTCGGCGTATATCGCACAGCATTCGGATGATATCCAAGTGATGTGCATTGTCTCACTCGCACCCGTAGTCTTATACTGTATGAGTGCGAGTGAGCAGAGACTCGGGCATGCTGCGATTTCACTCGCACATAGAAAAAATACGCTGATGGGAGCTGCCCCATAGATGAATACTGGTCCGAGTGCTATACGATGTTTTATCGCATAGCACTCGTCCGTATTCATCGCTAGTGTGACTCCGGCCTTAGACTAATCTTATGCATTTGTGTTACATAACAAAAGATCATTTGGCTATATTTTGCCTTTAAGACAATCAAATAGAGATTTTTTTATGCAAAATCAAGTATAAACTATAGTAATATTCTCATGTTTAGATCTTCAGCAGAACACCCTTGCGTCCTAGCTCCCTGCTTACTTGGGGACAGTGCACTGCTGCAGATTGACCTTTTGGACCAGTGACATGGTTGTGGTACTGGTCCAAACTGTGCATTGTTTGATGCTGTAGTATAGGAGGAGCACAGTGACAATAAAGCTGGCTTGATCATGCTCCAGCATTTCAGCCAGCTTTAGCTCAACCCTTGCAAACTTTATTAAAAAGAGCTTGTAAGCACTGCACATGCTAGATCATCGCAGCTATACATCCATAACCTAGAAAATTAGCTTTAAATTTGACCTGTCATGTAAAAAAATCATATCAACCTTTAGACATGGGGTTAATTTGCAGGTTTAACCTAGAAAATGAGCTTTAAATGTAACCTGTCATGTAAAAAAATCATATCAATCTTTAGATATGGGGTTACTTTGCAGGTTCAAAGCATTCTGAAGCCTTATGGCTGCCACGCTAAGATCCTCACTGTCTGAAGGAAATTAACTTTAGCCCTCTAGCTCAGGTTTCCAGACATAGAGGTGGGCCGCCACAGGTTAAGTGAAGACTTAGTGCATTTGCCTCGGCGCTGACTGACAGCTAGTTCAGCATTAGTGACAGCTGTCAGTCAGAGTCGGGGTGTAATTACAGCCGCTACTCACTATGCACTGAACGATGACTGAAACCATGCCAGCCCGCCCCTATGACTGAAAGCCTGAGGTTGCCAAGAGGAATAAAATTAATTTTTTCCTGGAATCGCAGGTCTTAATGCGGCCGCCGCACGGCTTCTAAATTCTTTTACCCTTCAAGTTAACACCATATCTGCAGGTTAATAGTGTATTTTTTTATGAAAAGTTCCCTTTAAATAAACAAATTAAAAGCTTCCTAATTCTTGATAAAGGCTACTTATTTTCTTTAAAATATAAAGTGCTAAGTTCCTTGTTTTTATAAGGATTTTGCAGTTTTAACCACTAATAATTTTAAGACTAACTTCTGGCACTTGATGACACTTGTAAAATAGTACATTATGACATAAAACAGTTCTGTCCAATTCCTCAGCTCAGTGAGTGAATATTTTGTTGTCCTATGGAATCTGGGTCTTTCTGAATTGTCTGTGTTTTGATTGACAGCACAGCCATCCAATCTTGTGATGGACATCTTGAGCTGTCAATACTTTGATTGACAGCTCAGCAGTCCAATCTGTTACAGGGAGGTGCTTGGCTTTCCCCAAGTGTTCCCTGTTCTGGAGATTGCGCAGCTACTTAACTGAGCTGTCTGCCTCTGATCATGCCAGAGATAGTTTGTGCTTCCTGGTGAGTGTTTGCCTGTTTCTGTTGTACTGAACTCTGATCTTCTGCTGCCTGACCTTTTGCAGCGTGTTCTGACTATCCCTTCGTCTTGTCCTTTTGTTTTCATCGGATATATCCTGGTATTTTGACCCCGGATCATGACCTGACTTACGTCTTTGTCTTTCTCCTTGGTTTTCTACATGCTCTCTTGGTACTGACCCCGGAACATTTGACTTCTCTGCCTCAGTGTCTGTCCATGAGTAGTGACTAGCATCAACAATTCAAGATTTTTTTTCTTTCTTCATGCCTGAAGAGCATCACAGTAGCTTTGTCTTGTGCATTTGATTGATTTTACTTTGCTTTTAACAAAGAAAGAAGTAAAGCATAAACTCAGCAGTCCACTCCTTGTGAATCTCCCCCAAATTTTTGAATGGCCTTTTCTTAACAATCCTTTAAAGGCTGCGGTTATCCCAGTTGCTTATGCACCTCTTTCTACCTTCCTTCCACTCAACTTTCCATTAATATGCTTGGATACAGCACTCTGTGAACAGCTAGCTACTTTAGCCATGACCTTTTGTGGCTTACCTCCTCATGGAGTGTGTCAATGACTGCTTTCTGGACATCTGTCAAGTGGGCATTCTTTCCTATAATTGTGGAGCCTACCGAAACAGACTAAGGGACCTTTTTAAACGCTTAGGAAGCCTTTGGAGGTGTTTTCTGTTAATTATTCTAATTTACTGAGATAATGACTTTTGGGTTTTCATTGGCTGTAAGCCATAATCATCAACATTAGCAGAAATAAACACTTGAAATAGATCAATCTGTTTGTAATGACTCTATATAATATATGAGTTTCACTTTTTGTATTGAAGAACTGAAATAAATTCACTTTCTGATGATATTCTGTAATGCTCGTGCCCTAACTAGGTAGATTGTGTCCTCACTGTGCCACATACCAGACTACAGTGGAGGGGTGTGACTAAGCAGCTACCTTGGTGTTCACTGGAGCCTCTAGTGGTGAGGTCAGGCTTGTGCAGCAGGTAGCTGCCAGGTACTACTCCAGGGTGGTGTCTGGCTGTAGCAGCTGACCCCACTGGGGGACAGAACACTAATGACAGGTATGGGCAAGTACAGACGGGCATGACTGGTACTCTGGCAGGCACGGCAGGCACTCTGGCAGGAAAGCGGGCACGACTAGCACTCTGGCAGGCAGGTGGGCACTGATCGGACTGGAGGAACCAGAACGGGTAGGCAGGAACACAGGCAGGTACGAGTAAGACAAAAGAGCAGGTAGGAGCCAGTTCAGATTGGAGGGACGAGAACTGTTAGGAACCAGTTCAGACTAGAAAGACAAAGACCCACAGGGTGCAGAACAAGAGCAGAGCAGAACCACAAGATGCAGAGCAGGACAGCAGAGCAGAGCTGCAGGGTGCGGAGTGGGACAGCAGAGCATAGCCACAGAGTACGGTGCAGGAGAGTAGAGCGGAGCCACAGGGTGTGGAGTGGGAGAGCAGAGTGGAGCCTCAGGGTGCGGAGCGTGAGAGCAGAGCAGAGCCACAGGGTGCGGAGAAGGAGAGCAGAGCGGAGCCGCAGGGTGCGGCTCGGGAGAGCAGAGTGAAGCCGCATGGTGCAGAGCCGGAGAGCAGAGTGGAGCTGCAGGGTGCGGAGCGGGAGAGCAGAGTGATGCCACAGGGTGCAGAGCAGAGCCACAGGGTGCGGAGAAGGAGAACAGAGCGGAGCCGCAGGGTGCAGAGCGGGAGAGCAGAGCAAAGCCGCAGGGTGCAGAGCGGGAGTGCAGAGTGAAGCTGCAGGGTGAGGAGTGTGAGAGCAGAGCAGAGCCACAGGGTGCGGAGAAGGAGAGCAGAGCGGAGCCGCAGGGTGCAGAGCGAAGCCGCAAGGTGAAGAGCGGGAGAGCAGAGTAGAGCCGCAGGGTGCGGATGGGGAGAGCAGAGTGGAGCTGCAGGGTGTGGAGCAGGAGAGCAGAGTGAAGCCGCAGGGGGTGGAGCAGGAGATCAGAGCAGAGCCGCAGGGTGTGGAGAAGGAGAGCAGAGAGGAACCGCAGGGTGCGGAGCCGGAGAGCAGAGCAAAGCCACAGGGTGAGGAACAGGAGCGAGCGAAGCTGAGGCAAAGAGAGAGCAGAGCAGAACCGATAAACACAAGCACTTGCAGTGAATTACCAAGAGAACACCAAGGACACTCTCGTTGGGCAGCAACAACCATATGGAGACAGGTACTGGTAAGGAATCTGCGAGCAAGAGGAGTAGACACAAGGATAGACACAACAGGGTAAGGAAGGCTACAGACAAGAATACAAACAGGTTAGGGTATAGGATTTAGTTCAGACAAGGACAGACACGAGAACAAGTTCAGGACTAAGGATTCAGGCCTGGGTGTGCAGCATCCAGGGAGTCAGAAAACAAGACACAAAGAGCACAGAAACGGGCCTGGATATGCAGCCTCAAGGAAGGTGGAAAACAGGACAGGACCTGGCAACTCAGTAGCAGAAAGCAAACTGAGAGAGTTTGTTGCTCAGGCATCTCCCTATAAGTGGAGATGCCTTAAGTACCTTGTAATTCCTGGCAATAGGCTGGGTACATATTAGAAGAGTGCACACAGTCTCTATAAGACTCAGAAAGTGCAGGCGCCACCGCCGACTTAAGCATACAGCCAGGAAGTATGCACACAGCAAGCCAAGGACATGATAAGAGAGATGTTGTGTTATGTTTCGGTAGCTGAGGAGTGCAGGTAAAAA
>VIAB01036577.1:1884-26127 GCA_009801035.1 Oophaga pumilio
ATGAATTGCTATTAATATTATATCTTATTATTATTAATATCATCTCTGTATGGGTTATTATTACCACTATCACCCGTGTAAGGCATTTTGGTGTACAATAACAGTAATAATGATAATAATAATAATGCAGTTAGTTCAGTTCCATGCTGCGTTCACGTTCGGCGTCCACCAGGTGGCGCTGTGATTCGTAGCTTGCTGTCCAAGGCGTCGCTCTCGCCGTCATCAGATCCTTGAGGTTGGCGGAAGTGACGCGTCAGCTGATGGTTGTCAGGAGCTGTGTGATGGAGAGAGGGAGAATGCAGCTGCCACAGAGCCCGAGCGCCTTGTGTTTCGATAAAGATGAGTTCATGAAGGTAGGAGCGATGTTCTCCCTCCCACGTGTGACTTGTGCGGTCCTGCGTGCTCCCGAGTGTCCCTGTATGAAGTGCCTGCGCTGTCTGCTCCATATGTGCTGTGCATAGCGCAGCAGTGTCCTGTGAGGCAGCAATGCTGGGAGCTAGAGCTGACTGCCTGCTATTGACCTGCAGATCTAGTGACACTGTGCAGGTGCCCGGCTGCTGCTCTGAAAGGGCGACTATTGGGAGAAAATTCCCTTCTTTCCTCCCAGGAGCCGCCGGCTTCCAGTCACCGCTTCCAGCACTGCTCATTATACTGTATACACACCCCGGCACTTAGCCTGACAGCACGCCGTGCCACAGATGCGCTGCAGAGCCGGCTGTCAGAGTGGCAGGTGTGCTTCCAGCCGTCCCTCAGTATAGTGGCTCTGTGCCCGCCTCTATGACTGAAAGCCGACGGCTCCAGTAAGAAAACAAGATCATTTTCTCCCAATAGTCGCACTTTCAGGGCAGCGTCCGGGCAGCATTGTAACGCTATTATCTGCACGTTCTCCCTATATCTGCAGGTAAGTGACATTTTCTGTGGTAAGGTATTGGTAATTTTTTGTGAAATATTGTGTTCCTGTTGTGTACAAATTGTACATATAATTTACTCTTTCACTAGGACTCGTTTGATGTCGACCACTTTGTGTCAGAATGTAGAAAGCGCGTGCAGCTGGAAGATCTTCGGGACGATCTTGAGGTTTATTACCGTCTCCTGAAAACTGCCATGGTTGAGCTCATTAACAAGGACTACGCAGACTTTGTCAACCTCTCGACCAATTTGGTACAATATATTTCTTCAGGGATTTTCATATACTTTCAGATGTGTTAAAGGGGAATCTGTCAGCAGGCTTTTGGTATGCAATCGAAGAGGAGCATGATGAAGGGGCTTACACCCAGGTTACGGCGATGTGTCACTTAGGCTGGTTTCACATTTGCGTTGGGCAGAGCTGCGGAGGTCTGTGCACTTCCTCCGTTAAGCCACACCTCTTCTGTTCAGTTCCACCTACGTCTGCATGCATCTTGCGTACCTATCTTTAACATTGGGTACGTAGGCCATGCGGATGCGTCCTCATGCGTCGTTTTGACGCTTTGCCGACCATAACAAAATGCAACATGCAGCCGTAGGTGGAGCTGAACGGAAGAGGTGCGGCAGTGGGCGGGGCTTGGAGGAAGTACACAGCCCTCTGCTGCTCTGCCCAACGCAAATGTGAAACCAGCCTTACTGAGCTGGGTTTTGCTATTTCACTACAATCAGTGTCTTATCAGCAGGAGATTATCACTACAGGACAACTGTCCTCCTGCATCCCAGTCCAACCACGTCCCAGCAGTGATTAGCAGCTCTCTGTCACCATACAATGTATACATACAGCTCAACAACTGAGCTCTGCTAGATCTGCAGCAGACAAAATTGTGACTGTACCTTCCACTTTTTGCATTAGTGTTTTTGGTTTCCTTTAGTGGGAGGCATTTGGCATTATTGGGACATAGTGACAATGTTTATATCTGAAAACAAATAGTTTGATTTTGTTTGAGATCTTCATAATCTTATTGTACAGGTTGGAATGGATAAAGCTCTGAGTCAACTTTCTGTACCACTGGGACAACTGAAAGAAGAAGTATTGGTATGTGTGGGGTATTTTACATTTTGGTTATAAAAATTATTTGCAACAAAAAATAGATCTGTAGATATTATAAGCTTTATTTTAATAAAACCAGCAAATCATTTTCAGACTGGTATAAATACTGTTACTGTGATTGCACCAATTGCATGTTGCATGCTCTAATCATATGACACACTGTATACCTTTGCTAAACTTCAAATTTCCTCTTCCTTCCAATTTTTAGAGCCTGAAAACATCAGTTAATGACAGCATAAGTGCGGTGGATGAGCGTCTGGCCAAACAAGATGATATAAGAAAAAAAAAGGCAAGTCCATGCTCCTTGTGCTGATTTTTTTTTTACTGTGGTGGTGGTAGACCTTTATGCTTCTGTGACATCAGTTTGCATGTGGGTTTTTGTGACTCCTAGAGCTGGGCGATTTTCAAAAAAAAACAAAATCGATTTTTTTTCAAACTTAAAACCGATTTTCGATTTAAATCGGTTCGATTTAATTTAAGCCCCGCCCCCATTTTACAAGCTCCACCATTCATAGCATCATCCCTCCCCATGATATAAAACGAGGTGTGCACAGCAGCACACACCTAGCCATGATTCAGCCATCTCTCATCCCCGCCAGCACTGGGGATTACGGCACGCCACCCTGCCAGACGGAGGGTCCAGGACTAACACCGCATACCCCGATGGGTGCTCAGTACATGGATGGGGGGTCATGTGCCCCGATCATCCTGTCATTCTAGCTGGTCACAGGCCTCACATCAGACACCTGTATCAGACTCTAGGAGGGATCAATCATCGCAGCATCCAGTAAGGTCACTGCAGACCCTCCACAAGACATGGTAGGAGGGCTATGGCGCCTGCACAGAGGGCGGCTCAGTACACAGGGGCCGCATCTACCATATGGCCATGAATACAATGTCACACTGACGCGGGGCAGGTCGCAGCCATTGCCGGTGACGGCAGGATGGAGCACAACCCCCATCATCTGCACACAGCCGAATCCTGTCAGCAGCGCGGCACACTGCGGATGTGGCGGCTCACACGGCTCCACACCCCGGCCACAGCCCCCCGGCTCCTTCCCAGCAGCCCCCTGCGGAGTGGAGGCAGTAACGGCTGTCCGCCATTTTGAGAGAGGAGAGAAGATGAGGGAGGGAGGAGGCGGCGGCCACATCGGCAGGAGCAGGCCCGGCCGCCGACTCCGTCCTCCCCGGGGACAATACACGGTACACGGGCGGTGGCGGCCACTTACCGGGGGAGTCATCCGAGTGCGGCGGCGAGTGACGGCCTCTCCCGGGCCACGGACTCCTCCTCAGGAAGGGTCCTCAGAAGTGAGGGGACAACGGCGAAAATGGGCAGGGCACGAGGCGCCAACCGGGGATTCAGCTCTGTCCTTCCCTCAGACGATAAAGCTCCAGCGCCCGAGCCGGTGTCCTGCGCCTCCTCTCCTCACTGTCCCTTCCGCCGGGCACTTAGGGCAGCCGCCGCGCTGTCAACGAAACGGAGCTCAGCAGCGCGGTGACGTCATATCAACCGCTGTAGGGGAACTGGCCTGGATGATCCGAGTAAAATGGCGGCGCAATTACATTGCGCACGCCATTTTAAATCGGATTTCAATGAATTTAAAATCGCCGATTTTACTATGGGCGAATTAATCGAATTAATTCGATTAATCACCCAGCTCTAACTCCTACAATCCCCACCTTTCAGTATCTTCTAAATCTTAGAGCACTGCTAAGGGTCCTTTACTCAGGCCTATAAATTGGAAAATGATGGTGTGGACAACACCGCATTTATTCTTGATAAACCAGGTGTCTATTTTCAGTAAAGGTATCGTCACACTCAGCGACGCAGCAGCGATCCTGATAACGATACGACCTGGCAGGGATCGTTGCTGCGTCGCTGGTGAGATGCCAAACAGTCAGATCTTCCCAACGACGCAGCAACGATTAGCGACCTGTGTAACTGTGTCGCCTATGTGTCTCAGTGCTGAGTCGCAAGCGAGATCGTTGGTAAAAGGTGTCAAACACACCGATGCATGCTATTCAGCGGGATCTCAACGACCAAAGAAATGTCCAGGCATTTCTGACACGACCAGGCATCTCACAGCAGGGGCCTGATCGCTGGTAAGTGTCAAACATAGCGAAATCGCTGCTGAGATTGCTGTTGCGTCACAAAACTTGTGACTCAGCAGCGATCTCGCTTAAGGTACTGTTACACTAAGCGAGATCACTAACGAGATCGCTAATGAGCCAGCGATTTTATGACGCAGTAGCGATCTCGTTAGCGACGCAGCTGTGTGTGACATGTAGCAGCGATGTGGCCCCTGCTGAGATGTCGTTGATCGCTTATGAACGTTCTTAACCGGTTTTTGGTCGTTGGTGTCCCGCTGGTGAGCCTGAATCGCTGAGTGTGACACCCTTTATGAATGACTTTACCAGCGTCGCAGGTGGGACTAGGTTTTCCCAACGACCGCAGAGGTCGTTATACAGATCACTTATCTCTGATGAGATCTTTGTGTTTGGAAGCTAACTAGCGACCACTTAGCGATCACACTAGCGATCTCGCCAGGTCGTGTCGTTGTCGTGATCGCTAGTGCGATCGCTAAGTGTGACGGGGGCTTAAGCCAGGAGGCATAGATTGTTATCTTTATGTCAAGTTTTGAATTGATGTGTTTGTTCTTCAGTTGGTCAAGAACCATATACTGTTGTCATACCAGTCTTAAACATTGATTTTTGAATGGCTGATGTTTGCCTCTCATACGCCTCCTGCAGCTTATTGTCTGCTAACTTTGCAAGACAGGGTTGCAGGGTTATTGAACAATGGATGTTTGCTTAATATGTTGATCGACCATTGTGTGGATCCTGTGGCTTGTTGACTTGCAAAACAGAGGAGGAAAAACTTTGCAAATTGAATACTCAAACAATGTCTCAAACAGTCTCCTCACACCTTCCTCTTGACCTCTGGATGATGACTTCAAGGACAACAGTTGTGAACTACATAAGGTGGATATGCCTCTGTAACGAGATCCAAAGAACCAGAAACTCTTTAAAAAAAAACCGCTACCAGAACATCATGACTCCATCACGTGGGACACATATTTGACATTCTACAGGATGCCAGCTTAGGGGACCATGGCCCCGGCTAAAAGACTACAGATCTCCATTAACCATCACTGAACCCATTGATATGTCCGGGAAGTCAAAATTTGGACCCACTGGTCACCTGAGCCCCCATGGATGCATTTGTGAAAGCCAGGATTGGGACCCACCGATCACTTATCTCCATGGACTTGTTCGGAGAGGCCAGGTTGTGACCCTCCGGTTACCTGGCCTTGTACCTCAATGGACTGTCAGCTTCCAAAGCTTGTCGTTGCCTCCTCTGTGTCACAGGTGGGGGTAGTCAGCAGAGTTGAGCGAATTTTGCAAAATTCGGTTTGGATTACGATCGCCGGCAAATATTATATTTGCAGTATTCGCTGAATACAGCCGAATGTCATTTGAGTCAGTGGGACTAGAGTTGGACGAATATGTTCGGAACCGATCGTCAAGCATAAATTTGGCACGAACAGAAAACAAAAATGGCACGAATATGGCTAATTCAGATCCAGCGATGGTTTCAAAACATATTCGCTTAACTCTTTTAGTTGGCCCTGGAAGCTCCTAAGTCGAAGCTGTTCTAATCCCAGCGAGCCAGTGGAAGGATGAAACTCTGTAAATTTTGAAACCATTTTGAGTATTTTGCTGGTATTGTTCTATATATTGTCTGTTTTGTGGTTCAGTAAAGTATTGCCACACTGCTTTACCCTCATCCTGTATTGTCTGAGTAGAATTATGCCCGCAATAAAAGGAGAGCGGGCGTTTAGTGGGATGAACCCTGGTCCATGCTGTCTAGAGCACCCGCTGACACCCATGTCTCCACAGATGGGTTTATGCAAACACTTGTTCATGTATTTGTCCCCTGCTGTCATTAAGGTCACTTTCACACTTCAGTCGTTCGACGTCAGTCAAAATCCTCCTTTTTGAGGAAAAAAATGGATCCGCCCTTTTTTTATGTAATCCGTTTTTTTCCCATAGAGTTGCATTGGTGACGGATTTCGACAAATGGTCGTCCGTTCCATCCGTCATCCGACGGATCCGTCAGAAAGTTGGTGTCCACTGTCTGGAGTAGACGGACATTGGGACGTTTTTTGTCTGCGTCGAAATGGGGGATCTTGATGGATCCGTCGCGTCCGCCTTTTTCTACAATGGGATTAGCACAGAATATCTCTCTGTCTCTCTCTCAGAACAGCATGTACAGAGTTCAAAAGTTCACTTCGGAAACCTTGTCTGATCCGTCAAAAAACGGGTCCGCTGCATCAGTTTTTGCACAATCTACAACGGATCCGTTTTATTCACACTTTGGCGGATTGGCACTGACGCCAAAAGAGGCCTAACTTAACACAGTTCTAAGGATCACATTCCCCATGATGTGAGCGGATCTTCTGGCAAATGCTCATTTTTAAGCCTGAATAAAAGATGGGATCAAACTCCAATCAATCGTTCTGTCATTGAATTGCTTGGCCTTTTAGACTGGTCAATGATCTGAGGCACAGGTCATATCAACATTTATTAGGGTGTTTACCACAATTTGTGAAGAGCTTCCAATTCTGGCCTTTATCATGCGGTAAATAAGCTGATCCAGACAGAACATGCTGAATCTTGGGTTTGATGGCTAACATTTATTTCTTTCAGATGTGTGTGTTAAGGATGATTCATGTTATACGTTCTGTTGAGAAGATTGAAAACATTTTGAACTCCCAGAACCATAAAGAAAATGCAGAGCTAAACAGGTGAGACTTGGGCCTCATGCACATGGGTACATGGTTGTGCTGTATAAATTCCCATAAGCCTCTACATATTGATGCCTGGGGAGTTTTTTTCCTCCCTGATTTTGTATGAATCTGTAGGTAAAACAAATGCCAACTAATGGTGGTTTTCTCTCATTGAATCTATACAAGGGTACTTGGAATACCCATGTGTATCGCTGCAGTGCAGAGCCAAAGGGCCTTTGCCTCAACTTTATAGCCACTGTTCACATGGCACCTAATGCTATGCAGTATTTGTCAATGACTTTGGATCAGGTTTGCAGCTATCTGTCACAGATTGAGAGCTTGGCTTCAGGAAAATGGCCGCCCCGATCTCCATCTGCGCACGCGCTGCCTCCCGCAGTCATTTTCCTGAAGCCCCAGGAAGCAGAGTACTCTATCTGCGCACGTTCCGCCTCAGGAAGGTGGCCTCCACCACCTACAAACCCGGCTCTGCTCTCCTCTCTGCTCTCTGTGGCCACTGTGCCGCGGCGTCACCTCACCTGAGGAAGGGACCCTGCTCAGGTGCATGCCACCCACCGCGCCTCTGTAACGCCGCACCACTGCCACCGCTACACCACTGCCGCAACCCCCTGGTAACTTGTGGTTAACCCGGCTTTCCTGCTTGTCTTGGACACCGGGCCGCGGCGTCACCTCACCTGAGGAAAGGACCCTGTATCAGCATCACCGCACCTGTGCCACACCACTGCCGCAACCCCTGCTGCACCACCGCCGGCCCTCAGGTACCTTAAAATTCGGACAATAAGACGGACCCCCATATTGTAAAAATCTTTTTTTTTCTGCTATTTTCACCCCAAAATTTGGGGTGCATCTCATGGTCCGGTGCGTCTTATAGTCTGAAATACGGTACTTTCCAAAATGCTGTCCCTTGTGGGGGGTTTCCACTGTTTAGGCACATCAGGGGCTCTCCAAACATGACATGGCGTCCGATCTCAATTCCAGCCAATTTTGCATTGAAAAGTCAAACAACACTTCTGCCCTTCCGAGCTCTGCCATGCGCCCAAACAGTGGTTCCCCCCACATATGAGGTATCGGCGTACTCAGGATAAATTGCACAACAACTTTTGGGGTCCAATTTGTCCTGTTACCTTTAGTAAAATAAAAAAATGGATCTGAAGTAAATATTTTGTGAAAAAAAAGTTAAATGTTCATTTTTTTTAATATGCAAATTGCCTCTTCAAACAAAGAGGACTTGTACTCTATAGCGCCACCTATTGGAAGTAGCGATCCTACAAGTCACAATCAACCCTTTAACGAGTCTTGTAATATGACTTAGGATAAAAGCCAAATCAGAATCTCCATTTGCAGACACGGTGTTTCGGACTGTTGGTCCTCGTCAGTGCAAAGTAGGAGAGATCTGATTTGGCTAGATGAGAGGCTCTGGACTGGGGTCTGGTGGGTAAGGTTTCTCCTTGTGGAGAGTGACATACCAGCTCTGGCGTGTCGAGGTAAGGAGGCTTATTCGCCGTGCAATGCTCCTCTGGGTCCAATAGGTGGCGCTATAGAGTACAAGTCCTCTTTGTTTGAAGAGGCAATTTGCATATTAAAATTTCCCAGAGGAGCATTGCACGGCGAATAAGCCTCCTTACCTCGACACGCCAGAGCTGGTATGTCACTCTCCACAAGGAGAAACCTTACCCCCCAGACCCCATTTTTTTTAAAACATTCCAAAAATTGCTGTGAACTTAGCACCTGAAGGATTAATAAACTTCTTGAATGTGTTTTTTTGAACACCTTCAGGGGTGCAGTTTTTAGAATGGTGTCACTTTTGGGTATTTTCTTTCATATAGACCCCTCAAAGTGCTATAAAAAAAAAGTGTAAAAATGAGAAATCGCTGGTCAACTTTTAACCCTTATTTCTTCCTAACAAAAAAAAAAAAAAATTTGGTTCTAAAATTGTGCTGATGTAAAGTAGACATGTGGGAAACGTTATTTATTAACTATTTTGTGCGATATAACTCTCTGATTTAAGAGCATAAAAATGAAATTTTCAAAATTTTTGCCAAATTTGCCTTCTTTTCACAAATAAATGCAAGTTATATCAAGTAAATTTTACCAATAACGTGAAGTACAAAATGTCAAGAAAAAACATTCTCAGAATCGCCAAGATCCGTTGAAGCGTTCCAGAGTTATAACCTCATGAAGGGACAGTGGTCAGAATTGTAAATATTGGCCTGGTCATTAACGTGCAAACCACCCTCGGAGGTAAAGGGGTTAACCTGGTAAGATTGGCCACCATTCCGGTCCTGGTATGCATGGTCTCATCCTTATCCTGCTATGATTGGCCCCCACCCCCATCCTGGTATGCATGGCCCCATCAGAAAACATTTAAAAAAAAAACAAACTTTACACTTACCTTCCCGGCGCTCCCTCGCAGCGTACTGTTCCGATGCCAGCAACTGCTTTATGCTTGTAAGCAGCGCATTGCAGGGAAGTCATGCATTGCTTGCAAGCCATAGGGCAGCTGCCGGAATACTCAATGCTCTGCACGCCGGGACTGTGTGCACGCAAAGCAGTGAGTAGTCATTGCTCTCTAGCGAGCACAGTGTCAGCCAGAGACTTCCTGAAGCTGCCAGCGGTCACGTGTGACGATACTTAAGAGAAATGAATATTCACCCCTTTCCATGAATATTCATTTCTCTTAAGTGTTGGCACATGTGACCGCCGGCAGCAGCAGGAAGTCTCCGGCTGACACTGTGCTCTCTAGAGAGCAATGAATACTCGCTGCTTTGCGCGCACACAGCCCCGGCGTGCAGGGCATTAAGTATTCTGGCAGCTGCCCTTTGGCTTGCTCTTCCCTACCATGCGCTGCTTACAAGCGTTAGCAGCTGCTGGCCTTGGAGCAGGACACATTGAGGGCATGTAGGGAAAGTAACTGTAATGTTTTTTTAATGTTTTCTGATGGGTCCAATCATACCTGGATGCCATTAAAGAGAAATGAATGTTCATTGCCCTCCCCGCCCATAGGCATTGAATGCAGTGAATATTCATTTATCTTTAGCAGCAGGCACAGGAGTTAGCCGCTGGCTCCTGCCTCCTGTGACCCGCTGCTCTGCCAAAACCGCTCCCCCACCTCCCCACCACAGCCAGAGGAGGTACTGCGGAGTATAAGACGAACCCCCATTTTCCTCCACATTTTTTGGAGGAAAAAAGTGCGTCTTATATCCTGAAAAATACGGTACTTTACATTGAATTGTTAATAGCAAATTTTCATTTTCATTCATTTTCTATGAATACTGACAAATCATAATCTGGAGGGGCTAGATGTGGACCGCAGTTCAGAAACTGTGTTCGTAAAGGGTGGTCCTTCCAACAAAGATCAGTGTCAGCACAGATAGTGTATGATATGACTGCAAATCTTAAAGATGTGGTTGTTTTGGAAAGGTTTCACTGCAAAAATGTATAGTCCCATTCATCTTCTTTACAGTCACATATGCAAAAAAGAAAAATGAGCATCTGAAAAATCATATCCAGCCTGTTTAGTGGGGTAATCAGGCATGCTCCTTTTATAGGGTGGTGAGTGGGGTCGATGTCATCACTTCTGCAGTTATTACGTCTACAGATCTAATGAATAGGATAGATGTGTAGGACAAATGTGTGATACCTGCCACATGCGCACATGATGTGGAGGCCCTGTGAGGTCTTATATAGACAGGTGAGTGCCTTTACATATCAAGTTCTATCAGTTTAATTAAACACAGCTGGATCCCAATGAAGGAGTAGAACCATCTCAAGGAGGATCTCAAGGAAATGGACAGCATGTGACATAAATATGAGTGTTTGAGCAAAGGGTCTGAATACTTATGACCATGTGATATTTCAGTTTTTCTTTTTTAATAAATTTGCAAAAATTTCTACATTTCTGTTTTTTGCTGTCAAGATGGGGTGCAGAGTGTACATTAATGAGAAAAAAAATGAACTTTTTTGAATTTACCAAATGGCTGTAATGAAACAAAGAGTGAAAAATTTAAAGGGGTCTGAATACTTTCCGTACCCACTGAAGGTTATAGACAGCTGAAATAAAGTCCTCCATGTAAGTCTCATATCAGGTGTCTTGTTTCTGATAAATCATCTTTTATAACTTTATATCAATGACTTCTCCCAGGCTATGATAGGACCGTTGCCTGGAATATACCTTTGGCTCCAGAGCTTATTTTACATGAAGGGAGAGTTACCAGTGTGATGTCTAATGGCCGCTCTCCTGATCTCACCGCAGAGCTGTCTGTGATTATAACTAACACATCTGCAGGTTCCTCTCAGCTTCTAGCTCACAGGCAGACAGGGTTGTAATATTGTTCCAATACAGCAGAGCTCAAAGAAAAACAAAAATGTGTTTGCAAGAAGACAAATTTATTTTCTCCTGTTCTGTGTTAGTTCTTTGTCTCACACTGGTAACTCTCCCTTCATGTAAAATAATTTCTGGAGGCAGAGTTGTTTTCCAGGTAACATCCTCTCCATAGCCTGGAATATTTATATAAAGTGATAAAAGATGATTAATCAACAACAAAGCTGATATGAGGCATACAGATATGACATTTTTCAGAAGTCTATAACTTATATGCCCATACTAATAGGTTACATAGGTCAAATATGGTGACAGATTCCCTTTAATCAGGAAGGTTCATCAAAGGATTTTTTTTCCACAATGAAGCAATTTTTTTGTCATGTGCAATAATATACATTCATCCAGTGGTGAGCAAAACGCACTGTGTGCGACATTTTCTCATACCGATCTTGATCAAAGGCCCACCAAAGTAAAATGTTGAAAATTTCTTAGCAGGAGCATGGAGTTTTACTTTGAGTGTATATTGTCCCAGGATGTAAATGAAGAATATTTTCTGTCCAGATTTTCCAGACTTAAAATGCTCTGTGTTTAACTCGGTATTAAGGAGTTCTCAAGAATTTGTTGAACATTCACAATATAAATTGACTGGCACTGTAAATTTGAAGTTAATTTTTCAGTGCAAAGAATGAAATGTGCAACTTGCTTACATCTTCCTCACAGGACCTCTTCAGTGTTGCTTAACACTGCACATTTCCACAGCAGTGATATTCCATGAGTACCTTTATTCTCTGGAATCATCCTCTAGTGTCTGATGAGCTGATATATTAGGAGCTCTAAAGGTGATGGATTATGTCTTATAATGAAGTGACTTAAGGCCTCGTCACACATAACGAGATCGCTAGCGAGATCGTTATTACGTCACGGTTTTGAGATCGCTGGAGAGCCGTATCGTGATCGTTGGGGAGCTGTCAAACATGCAGACCTTCCCAACGATTTCGGCCGCCCCAGCGATCTAACTAACGATCTCGTTGGTCGTTGGGACGCTTTCACACAGCAGCTATTTCAACGATCTACACCTTGATAGGGGCTGTACTGTGTCACCAATCATTTTCGATTGGTGGACGCTACTGCGTTCTGATTGGTTGGCAGGTTTAAAATAAAGCCACGTTGTAGCAATTCCGTCCCTTTGTTCCTGTTTGCGTTCTGGTTTCGGATCGTAGCAGCGTTCTTCGGCTGTGACTCTGTATCCATTCATCTAGGCTTTGTTCCTGACAAGCGTTCTGGTTTGTGGATTGTAGTGTTCTTCGGCTGTGACTCCACACAACCCGGAGAATTCTGCTAAGATCTGCAATCCACCACGAGGTCAGAAACAAAGGATGGAATCGCTATTCTGTTGCTTTCTTTATGCACGGCAGGAAATGAGAACGCTGTAGCGACCACCAATCGGGGACGAGGGGCGCGTAAAATTCCAATTTATGCACGCCTACGTGTTCCAGTTCTGAATCGCTAGCGAGGCCATTGGTTAGGTGTCAAATACAGCGATGTACACTGCCCAGCGGGAGCGCAACGACCCAGGAATGGTCCAGGAAGCTTTGTAACGATCAGCAATCTCACAGCAGGGGCCTGATCGTTGCTACCTGTCAGACGTAACGAGATCGCTAGCGAAATCGTTATCGCGTCACAAAATCCGTGACGTATCAACGATCTCACTAGCGATCTCGTTATGTGTGACGGGGCCTTTACCGTATTTTAAAACAAAAATTCTAATAATTTAATTAGCTTTAAATGCATTTTTCCTGTTTTATCTTGTTTAAAGCACTTTGCTAACTGGGCAGATCTTGGAAAGGATTGCAACAGAATTTAATCAGCTGCAGTTTCATGCTGTGCAAAGCAAAGGCATGCCTCTTCTAGATAAAGTCAGACCTGTAAGTATATTACACATACACAGAAGTTCCCTGTTTACATTTTTTCAGGTTAATAGTTCGACATTCTCAGATTACATTGTTTTGTTTTTTTTTGTTTGTTTTTTAGATTATTTACTTTTTTACGCTCTAAAAAAGGAATGTAGCAATTTTAATTTTTGTATTAGTAATTGTTGATTAAATAATCAGCTATTTTTCATATAAAATTACATGTAGTGTATTGACATTTAATTTTTTCTTCAACCCCTGGGGTTGACATTTTTATTTGCTAGTATGTATGTATGTAAGCACGACACTTGGACCGGAGTCACACTACAGTATAACACGGCTGAGTGCTATACGATAAAACATTGCATGGCACTAACCAGTGTTACTCTGTGGGGCAGCTCAGATTTGAGATTTTCTCTTGTTGATTCAGCATGCGAGAACAATCACAGCATGCTGCAATTGTCAGCGAGGCTCGGTTCACTTTCACACATATAAGTCTGTGGGTGAGAGTGACACAACGCACAGCACTCTCCCGAGTGCAGTGCGATATACGCTGACACCAGCAGCAGAGGAGATGGAGAAGTTAATTTCTCCGCCTCCTCTGCAGCTGTGCTCCAATCCTGTCATGTGATAGGATCGGAGCACAGTAGGATGACACTCGGCCGCCACTTACAGCAGGAGCCGAGCGTCATTAGCGTATCGTATCTGATGCTCTCTCATCGGATGCCATTCGTTAATGTGACTCCAACCTTATGCGCAAATACTGCAGCCAAAGGCCATAGGAGACTCCGGTTGGTGGTCGATGCATCTCCTGTACGTTTTCTGTCTCAGCTGTAAACTGGGCCCACCACCTGGGCTATCCAGTTTATAGCTCTGGGGAGAGCCAGGTGCCATTTTATTGTAGTCCAAAGCTGTGCTCTGAGCTACAATTTCCCCGTCACCACTCGCACAGTATTCAGCGGCTAACGATGACAGGAGATCTGTGCAGCAATGGTGAGAACAGCACAGGTCAGGGAGCCTGATTTTGCACTACTAATGCCAGGCTACCAAGTGTTCTCATGGTTAGAAGAGTTTACATCTACAGCCCTGCTCTGAACTGTGAGAACAATGCTGCTGAGTGACTTCTTCCAGTGTTGAGAACAGATCAGTAGCCTGTCACTAGTAGCACGATGTCGGCCTGCTCAACCTTTGTTCACTGCTGTCACCACAGTATTTAGCTCACAGCAATGAACTCATGACACTACTGAGTTCTGAACACTGACTACCTTTGCTCAGTCAGTGTAAAGCCTCATTCGGTTGTCTGTAATGCAGGGACATTTGGATGCAGCTTTACTGCTGCGCCTGCTAAGTGCATCAGAAGTCTGCTGTGCTTTGCAGACGCAGCAATAAAGCCTCATTCAGACATGCCTACATTACAGACATCTGAAGGAGGCTTTACATGGAACAGAACCATGCATCTAATACTATGTGATAGTCTGCTTAGCCATGTATGTAGTCCCATCACTTGTGATACAGTCCACTGAGCCATATATCTAAACCCATCACGTGATACAATCTGCTGAGCTTTGTATCTAATCCGCTCATGTGTGATAGGATTAGTTGCATCGCTCAGCAGACTATTATGTGATACCATTTATCTAATTCTATCATGTGCGATTCAGTGAGCAGAGCATTGTCATCTAATCATATCGGCGATGACAGCAGTTCTCTGACACTGTTCACATGTTAGTACTACTTTGAAGTAACCAACAAAATGTCTTCGCCCTGTGATCCTAAACTTCATCTTCCCTTATCATTTTGAAAACGCCTGGATCGGGAGGGCATGAGTGACAGCACACTTTGAGGAGATCCTGTCCACATTTAGTGCAGTTATAATGTGAGCTTGCAGTACGCAAAGTTTCAGCAGCTGCTCTCCCTAGTGATTAAAAGTTGAAGATACCGAAACTTTTTAAGTTACTTTTCATATTTTATACTATTAAAAAGCAAGTAAATATTTAATAAAAAAATGGAAGACCTTCAATTCAATTTTTTGAATTGCTGAAAATATTTTTTGTGGATAACAGGGTCCCAGGCAAGTTTTGATACTATTGTATAAAAACTGTATTGTCATATATCAAGACATGTTTTGGGGCAATTGTGCAGTTTAAGGGTTTATTTCAAGAAATTATATTTGTATGTTCTGAGATAGTCAGTCATTAAGGGTTTCGAAATCCAGGAATATGATTAAATGGCACATAATTGAAATTACATGCCTTCTTTGTCTCATGTCAGAATGGGTTGCCGCCTAAACAAACACTTCTACAGAGTCCTGTGTCTCAACTGTCAGAAGATCAGTATTGTAGACATACACACTCAGTGTGCTAGCCGACAGTGCTATGACATTAGAAAAGACATAAATCTTTTTACTGACTGAGCACAAAGGTTTTAAAGATTTTTTTTTTTTTATTTCATTAGGGGATTTATTTATTTAATTTCTTTATTCTCCTGTCACAGCTTTGCTCTGGCAGATCACTGAAGTATTTGTGTTTATGATACTACTGACAGTTGAGACCCGTGTTGAAAGTGGCGTTTCTAGATTGCAAGCCATCTTGACACATGACTGCGATTAGCTGCAATTTGAATTATGTGACGTGTCTTTTTATCACATGAGAACCCCTTTAGGCTAAGTTCACACGTTGCAGAATTGCCGTGGAAATTTCCGCGGCAATCCCGCACTTCTCTGCCGCGGGAAATACGCATTTTTTTGTATGCGTATTCCCACCAGAAACTAGCGTTTTGCAAGCGTAATTAGCTTGCAGAATGCTAGCGTTTTCCTAGCGATCTGTAGCATCGCTTGGAAAACTGATTGACAGGTTGGTCACACGAGTCAAACATAGCATCAATAGTAAAAAGATCTAATGTAAAAATAATAAAAAAAATAATAAATAATGATATTCTCACCTTCCGGCGGCCCCCGCAGCTTTCCCGCCTCTCAGCGACGCTCCCAGCCAATCGCGTTCCCAAGGATGCATTGCAGCAGACCCCAGATGACGTAGCATCACGCGAGACCGCTACGTCATCTGGGTGATTCTCACAAAGGACTCCTGGGAACGGGAGCATCGCTGAGAGGTGGGAAGGCTGCGGGGGCCGCCGGAAGGTGAGAATATCATTATTTTTTATTTTAATTATTGTTTTACCAGGGATATGGTACCCAGGGTCTGGAGGAGAGTCTCCTCTTCTCCAGACCCTGGGTACCATCGCACATGAACCGCTTACATTCCGCATAGCCACATGCGGAAAGTAAGCGGTTCAATTCATTCCTATGGCGGCGATTCCGCTGAGATTACGCAAAATTAATGAACATGTTGCTATTTTTTCCGCGAAATGTGGCCAAAACATGCGGAATCCATTAACATGTATAGGATGCTTAATGCTTGCGTTTTTTCGCGTTTTTACCTCGGAAAATCGCGGAAAAAACGCGAAAAAAATGCAAATATTCCTGAACGTGTGAATTTAGCCTTAGAGTCAGATGTTCTTTTTGTTCCTTTCAAAATTTGTTGTTTACGAATGCAAATTTTGTTTCTGTTTCTACCTTCAAGCGTATTGCTGGCATCACAGCTATGTTACAACGCTCTCTAGAAGGTCTCTTGTTAGAAGGCCTTCAGACCTCTAATGTGGATATAATTCGTCACTGCTTGAGAACATATGCAACGATTGACAAAACAAAGGATGCCGAAGCACTTGTTGGGCAGGTGCTGGTAAAACCGTATATTGATGAGGTATGTCTTAAAGTATATAACAAATTTGAGTTTGAAAATCTTCATATTCTTAGCTATAGAATGTTTATATTCTCATCACTCTTACTGGCATATCTCATGTTTGGATTCAGAAAGTTTCTGTTATTGTAACAAGATTGCAGCAATTTTGATTCTGTTAGGATTACATCCTTACACAAAATAATTGAAATTTGCTAATTTAAAGTATATAAATAGGACATTTGAATGACATGACAACAAAACCCAAAAAACAATTATGGAATATCAAGGTTTTTTACAGTCTCATTGCACTTTGAACTTTTTTCCTGTTTTCCAGTACATTGAATGTTGAAATGAATGATGTTAATCAAAACTACAACTGATCTCACAAAAAAAAAACTCATACAGCTGTGTCTACAGAAAAATAAAAAATATGACTTTAGGAAGAAGGGGAGGAAAATACTAAACTGCAAAAAACAGGAAAATCGCTCAGTCAGGATCAGGTTGGTGTATTTCTCTGCATTTTAAAAGTAAATGCACCTTCCTCATCTGAGCTAAGAGAGCTATTTAACCCCTTCCCACCATGACGCAAATGTACATCGTGATTGGGAAGGAGTTCCTACAAATTGACACATGATTATATCGTGGCGATCATGTGGGCACATAAGCTGTGCCAAGGCGACAACTGCCTGGAGCTCAGTGATAGTGGTGCCTGCAATAGCGATTGCAGCATTTATAAGGTTAGGAGAGGGTGTTGGCTCTCGCTCACACCTGATTGACATCCCCACAACGTGATTGCGGGTTGCTGATGGTAGTAATTGCAACCAGAGGTCAATTAATAGCCTCTGGTTCTGCTGGCTGCGGTGGCCTTTTACATTTTATTTATTTCCTTCTTGCCAGGAGCATTCTAAAAGGTGTTCTGTCCATGTCAAACTGGTAAGTCTAATGCATTGCAGTTCTTGTGTATTGCAATGCATTAGGCAAGTGATCAGAGAAGTAAAAATTGAAGTTCCCCTTTTTTTTTTTGCACGCACAAACTTTGCTATGGCAATCTGTTGCAAAAGTAAAATGATGCTCCCTCCCTCCCATAAATGATGCTCCCATATGTGGAGGAAAACTACTTTTTGGGCGCATAGTACTTTTCGGAAGGGAAGAAGTGCCATTTGACTTTTTTGAATGCAAATTTTGCTGGAATCTTTAGCAGACGCCATGTCACGTTTAGAGAGCCCCTGATGTGCCTAAACAGTTGAAACCCTCCACAAGTGACTCCATTTTGGAAAGTAGACCCCTCAAGGAATTTATCTGTTGAGTACCTTGAACTCGCAAGTGCTTCACAGAAGTTTACAATGTTGATATGTGAAAATGAAAAAATATATATATTTCTTTATCGCTTCATTGGGGGACACAGGTTACCATGGGTGTATGCTGTTGTCGCTAGGAGGCTGACAACTATGCCAAGAAAAAAAGGAAGTAGCTCCTCCCCAGTAGTATACACCCACTGACAGGAACCAAGTACCTCAGTTTGTGCTTAGTGTCTGTAGGATGCGGACCTGGATCTCCCCAGATCCGCAGCTAATCCTTTTTTCCTTTCAGGTTTTGTTGTGTGTTACTAATGTTTTCCCTTTATTTTTCAGATACAGCTTGAGGGAAACAGGGTGTAAATTCTCACCCTGCCTTCCCATGTTTATGCGGCTGAGCGAGCAGTGTGGTGTCACCCACATCGCAACTCTCAGGCCGCAGGCAGGACTCTGCACTCTGACAGAAGTTATGTCGCTTATCTACGTTATGTGAATAAAAGCTTATAACCTGACATTAAATTCATCCATTGGTTGTATAAATTATTCTTTTGAAAGCTGAAACCCTCTGAAATTTTGTTTAGGTTAAGAAAATAAATTGGCATCAATGCAGAAATATTGACCATTTAATGGACACAGAATGGTCAGATTTTGGCAAGACATAAGTTTTGTCGCCCACAGAAAGTAATGTGATATTCAAACAAATAATTAACTTAAAATAAAAATATATGTTGCATAACATTGGTGAATGAAGTTGTGGTGCTATTAGTCATATTTAATATTTTGTGTGACTTCCATGAGCTTGAAGGACTGCATCCATGCGGTTCAACAATGATTCATACAATTTATTAATGAAGTCATCAGGAATAGCAAAGAATGCATGTCTGGTGACTGAGCTGGCCAGTCCTTGAGCACCTTGATCTTTTTTGCCTGGAAGAACATTGTTGTAGAGATGGATGTATGAGATGGAGCACCATCCTGCTGCAGAATTTGACCCCTTTTATGATTTGAAATATAAGAGGTAGCTAATACTTCTTGATATTTTAGGCTATTGATATTGCCTTCCACCTTGCAAATGTTTCGCACAACCCCATACTGAATGTAACCCCAGACTTGAGGTGACCAGGCCTGTTGGAGCTCTGCTGCAGTGGAAGAGGGGCTTGCTTTGGATTTTCTAACCAACAAACGTTCCTCCTGAGCAATTGTCTTGCAGGGTCTGCCGGACCTGGGCTTGTCAAATACATCTCCAGTCTCTTCGAATCTTTTTTTAATTCTTTGTACTTGACGCTGAGACACATTAAAGGTGCCAGCCACCTCTGCCGTAGATCTGGTCTTCAGCCTCTTGATAATCCAGGCTTTGGTCGCAGGGTGGATTTTTGGCATGTTGTCAGAGCTCAAGTTGCAGCTCAAGTGAAGGTCTGGGGTGCTGGGTTTCTTTTTATACACACCCATTAATTAACCGATCATTTACTGAGCACAGGTGAGGATGTAAACTAGGATTGGGTGCATTATATGACCAGACGACAAAACTTTTGTCTTGCCAAAATCTGACCATTCTGTGTCCATTAAATGATCAATATTTCTGCATTGATGGTAGTTTATTTTCTTAACCTAAACCACATTTCGGAGGGTTACAGCTTTCAAAAGAATAATTTATACAACCAATGGATGAATTTAACGTCAGGTTATAAGCTTTTATTTACATAACATGGATAAGCGACATAACTTCTGTCAGGGAGTGTATCCCCTGTCACCCTCACGGGTGCTCCAGGGTGAATTCCGGTGGCCGGTCCTTGCCAATTCCCCCTCCTCGCCCCGTCGGGCTGAGAGGAAGACGGTGGTCACCAGCGGTGACCTCCCCCCTTCTCGTAAGGTGTTGACCCGGTCTTCTGCACTGTCCGGGCACAGTGTGGGAAGGAGCATCTTCATTTCCAGCGACCCTCTCCACCCGAGGGCCCCTGTGGTAATCCTTACCTCATCCCTAAAGTGGAGCCGGACACCTTTCAGGCTCCCCTCTCGAGCCCTATAGAAATCAGCAGTGTCTGCGCTTCACTGTAATCTTCGCGCCAGCACTGTCAGCCCCGGGTCCCTCTAACTTCTCCGGTGCCTGCGCTGTAATTTGTAATTTGCGCCTTTTTGGGCTCATGCCCCTACAGCTCCTGGGCCCCGTGGTGCCAGAAAATCACTCTTTCTTAAGTCCCCACTTTGCGGCAGCCATAGCATCACTCAGGTCACATTTCATCCTTGTAATTCTGCATAGTGGCAGCCATTTTCCCCTGGCCGTCCTCTCACTCAGTGGCCCACTCTCCCCCGGCACACCTCCTTCAACCTCCTCCTGGCCACTCACCAACTGAGATTTAGAAACGCGCGCTCTTCTTGGCCAATAGATAGGCTTGCCTTGCTGGCAAGCTTGGCCACGCCCCCGCTCCACAGCGCCCCAATTCCCTGCGCGCTTTTGCTCCTATTATGGAGCATCCTCTCCTGCCGTTACACGCTCCCCGGCGATTCACCAGGCCAATAGAAGGGCTTGCCCTGTCGGGAACCTTGGCCATGCCCCCGCTCCAAAGCGCGCCTCCTACCGGCACGCTCTTGCTCCTATGAATAGAGCATCCTCTCCTGCCGGTACACGCCAGTGCCTCAGCAGAAGTTATTCTGTCTGAGACACTGCTCTCCGGTAGAGTTTATGCGCCCTTGGTGTCTGACCCGCATTTAACTGCGAAACTCCCACGGCAGGGGGACACCGCTATTCTCGCAGCATCTGCTCACTGTCACTGCCATTGGGTAGGATCTACCCTTTCCCTCCCCCTATATGGCTCATTCTCAGCAGTATTCACAACCCTGCAGAGATTTTCCATTGCCTATGCGGTTTATTACACCTGTACCCTTTATTTAATAAAGTGGTTCTCAGGCCTGTTCTTCCTTTCTCTCCTTCCTGCTGCTCCTATCATGTCTGCACAGGAACAACTTTACTCCAGGAATGACTGCACCCTACGGAGTGGACTGTTGCCATGTCACTGGACTGGATATGTACATATATTATTTCTTGTACTTCTGTTGCCCTTCCCAACAACCTCCTTTGCCCCTCTAAGCGGCTAGGATCCTGTACGCCGGGGCTTTCTGAAAATGAAAGTGGTCTTCAGGTCCGTCTTCCCCTTCCTTGCGCAGTCCTGCACCATGTCTGTCCTACAGGAGCACTCTAACGCCCGGAATGAGAGCACACCCCTCCCTCCGAAGTTGGCTGTTGCCATGTCACAATCGGTCTCGGTTCTGACAAAGTGTATTGCAGTCCCTGGTCCTGAATCGTCCTTCACATCCGCCTTCCGCCACCAGTGCTCCGAACGCCTCTCACGATGATTCGTAGGCACTTGCCCACAACTTCACGCCCGGGATGAGAGGACATCCCTCCCTCTGGAATGGGTTGTTGCCATGTCACAGGCGGTCTCTGACCCGATAAAATGTATCGCGGTCCCTGGTCCTGGAACGCGTTTCACATCTGTCTGCCGCCACCAGTGCTCCGAACATCTCTCACAGCGATTTGTATGCACCTGACCACGACTGTCATAGGGACAAACCGGGCACAATCCACAGGAAGCAGACTCTTTCCAGTTCCCCTTTAGGATGCCCTCCTCTACCCAGGCCCCCTCCTCAGAGGCGGCCTTTGGGTCGGATGCGGTTTCCCAGTCTGAGTCCAAGACAGACCAGGTCTCAAAGACACAGGTATGGTCTATAGCCTTAGCTTGGCAGCTATCAGATCCCTTAATCTCAGGGAGAGCAAGCCACCTACTCAGGAGCACTCCGTTTTCCTCAAGCGGGTAAAACGTCCCTCCCGAACTTTCTCCTATGACAGGGACTTTGAATCTATCGTGGCTAAATTTTGGGAACATGCTGGAAAGCGCTTTCAGGAAAGAAGCTGTTAGACATGATCTAGTTGCTAAATGGACAGAGTCCACTAAAGTGGACCCGTCGGTTTCTCGCCTGTCTTCCCAGACAGTCTTGTCTCTACCACACAGCGTGTCTTAGGACACTATGGATATGCAGATGGAGTCTCTGTCTCATCTTTGCCTCCGCCTGGTGGCAAAGTTCATGTCTGCCTTAGGCAAGAACGTTTCACCAGGGCATCCTAGCGTTAGCTACTCTGGATAAAACGGCGGATTTGGCAGAACAGATTGCCCATGCCGGCTAATATCTTTGACTGCCTGTTTGCAGCCTTTTGCACCATCATTGCTGTGTGCCTCATCCTCTGGTTGAAGGTGTGGATTAAAAATCCATCCTCACAAAAAAAAAAAAAATTTTTCAAGAATCAACCCTTTTCTTCCCATCCGGGTGGACGTTTTTCGGTCTCAGACTTCCGTCGCAGGCGCCAGAGGTTCTTCAGGCCATCTCTTCCCTGCTACACTCAGGGGTAATCGTACCTTTTTCCCGCAACAATCGTTTTTCAGGGTTCTACTCTAATCTTTTCATAGTCCCGGAGAAAATCTGATCTCTCCCTCTGATTTTAGACTTCAAGCGATCGAATCCCTCACCCCAGCATCGATGTTTCTGGGACGAGGTTTGACAAGGCACAAGCCTTGTCTTCTTTCCAAATGTGAAGTTCTTATCCCTCTACCGAGGGATCCGCACTCTAAGCGACCAGCTTCTCTCTCCTTACAATACAGTATGAGAGTTTTGGGAAAGATAATTACGGCCATGGAGACATCTCTCTTTGCCCTGTTCCAGACCCGTTCTCTTCAGCTGGCCCCCGTGTCTGTTTGGAACAAGAAGACCGTCGGACCAACCCACCCCACCGCCTCTTTAAGGCATCCAGTTCCTAACCTGGAGGACGTCATTAGCTTCAGTCCTTTGAATAAGGTCCTTCCACCCTCTCTGGTGGCAGGTCTTCACTACTGATGCCAGTTTCCTCAGTTAGGGAGGGTTTTTTCTTCATTATTCAGCGCAGGGTCGCTGGAATTCCTAAGTAACCGGTCTCCCCTTCAATCTCTTGGACATCAGGACAATTTTTTCTTGCCCTTCGCTGCTATCAGTCCTCCCTAGCAGGCCCGTATAAAATCTGACTACGTCCCTGCCGTGGCTTAAATAATCAAGGAGGGACCCGCAACAATCAGGTGTTGGCAGAGGTAACAAGAGTTCTGCGGCGAGGGAGCGTCTCGTTCCCGTCATGCCTATTTCCTGAGTCTTCAGGGTCTCGCACCGGGCGAGTGGTTTTTCATTTCCGCCATTTTCAATAAAATATGCCACAGTTGGGTTCCCCGGACAGCATCCTCCTGGTGTCTCGGATGAACCACAAGATTCCTTCGTTCGTAGCCAGGTTCCGGGAACCGCTTGTCATAGGATTTGATGCACTAGTGACCCAGTGATCACTTTTCCTGTTAACTTATCTTTTTCCGCCTCTCCCCTTTATACAGAGAGTCGTAATATGGTTATACGTGGAAGGAACGCCAGTAATCTTGGTGGTTCCATGTGGCTCAAGAAGGGTCCGGTATGCGGAGCTGGTGAACATGCTCATCAATGCCCTCTGGAGGCTCCCAGACCGTCCAGTTTTTCTTTCACAGGGCCCCCTCTTCCTACAGAGTTCTCAGTCTCTGTTTTCAACGGCATGTCCGTTGAGGCCACAGTTCTGACATTGGCCGAACTCTCCCATCAGGTTATTTAGACAATGATTAGGGCACGAAAACCAGCATCCTCACTTATCTATCACAGATAATGGAAGGTCATCTTTCAATGGAGTGTGGGCAAAATTTCGTCAGGTGTCCGCTCTTCTATCCTTTCTCAAAGAGATTTGGCTTCTTGTCCCCAGGAAATGACCTTACCTTCAGGAGTCGCCCACCTGGCACCTTCTTTATTGTCCTCTGATGCATCCATAGGACCCTAATCTTATCCTTGGGTGCACTCCAGCCTGCTCCCTTTGAGCCTATTCAAGTTTTTTCCTTTTTTCTCTCCTGTTATTATAGCGACATTCTTAGTTGTCATTACGTCCATTAGGAGAGTTTGAGTTAGCAGCTTTGTCCTGCTGTTCCTCGTTCCTGATTCTCCATCAGGACACTGTAGCTCTCGGGCCCGTTCCGTCCTTCTTGCATAGGGTGATCTCTTCACTTCACATTACTAAGGAAATACCCAAAAAAAAATATACGAAAAACAGAGCCAGTTTATAGAAAAATACA
>VIAB01036590.1:15800-26114 GCA_009801035.1 Oophaga pumilio
GGTCGCCGAATCTGAATTTGCCATATTTGTGCCATATTGGTACTTTAATTGTGCCGAATTTATGTTTGACGATCGATTCCGAACATATACGTTCATTTGAAGGCCCAATGACCCCAATCACGTTCAGCTGTGTTCAAAAACAATATTCGCCGCCGATTGTAATCGGAAACAAATTTGGAAAACTTCTCTCAACTCTAATTAGAAGTACAGTCAACAGTTATTAATTACTTGTAAGTGATAACTTGCTGATTGCACAATTATGGAATGTTCATGGGAGCTGGTACATTGCTATCTGAGACAGTCTTGAAGACATTGAATGGAACACTAGAGCATATACAGTGGGCACGGAAAGTAATCAGACCCCTTTAAATTTTTCACTCTTTATTTCATTGCAGCCATTTGGTAAATTCAAAAAAAGTTCATTTTTTTTCTCACTAATGTACACTCTGCACCCCATCTTGACTGAAAAAAACAGATATGTAGACATTTTTACTAATTTATTAAAAAGAAAAATATCACATGGTCATAAGTATTCAGACCCTTTGCTCAATATTGAGTAGAAGCACCCTTTTGAGCTAGTACAGCCATGAGTCTTCTTGGGAATGATGCATCAAGTTTTTCACACCTGGATTTGGGGATCCAGGTTGGATGATGAACGTTGGTGAACAGCCATTTTCAGGTCTCTCCAGAGATGCTCAATTGGGTTTAGGTCAGGGATCTGGCTGGCATCTTGAATTTACCAAATGGCTGCAATGGAACAAAGAGTGAAAAATGTAAAGGGGTCTGAATACTTTCCGTATCCACTGTATAGTGTGGCATAGAGCAGCAGCTGTGGGCTAGGTTCTCATTTTCTATGCCCTGGCATGCTACAGAAAAATAGGTGTCCTTTCTGGCTGTGTGCAGACCATCTGATGTCGGTTCAAAGAGTGAGACCGCCACTCCAAAATAATAATGTAATGAGAAGTATGTAGAGTGGATAGCGGGTTCAAAACTTTGTGGACGTTTCTCTTACAACGTATGATATTTTCATAAACTTTTCGTTCCTTCCTGCGGTTGCTCAGCTCTCACTCCATTAGCCTTTCTCTCTAGCTTCACCCCCACCCAGTACAACACTTCAAGAGCTTTCCTAGTTTCTAACAGCACCACTAACCAGTAAATGAGAATCCTATTATCCAACCCACGTTTCAGTGCTACTTTCCCCTTAGGGGAGCTACTTTTGCCACTATGGCTGTTAGCTTCTCTGCTTGCCAACGCCTTGGAACTACCATATGGAACACTTTCTCTTCGTCCTGTTTCCCTTCTTAGCGCTGCTTTGTCACTTTAATGTTAGATAACTCCATACTATCTTGCTAAGCTTTCTGCCCCAGACCTCGTCTCTGGAATATAACTCACTCCTTCTAATACTTTACCTTTTTTGCCACCTTAATCACACTATCCATTGTCTCTGTCAACACTCACATTGGGGACCCCCATTTCATGTGACTCTACTAAGTACTAGACCCCATGTCCCTCCTGGCAGGAAACTCTCTCTCTCCTTTCACTTTAGCACCTCCCATTCTGGGTTAGTCCCATCTGTTAACCCTAACTATCCCTAATAACTACCCGTGATTGGGCAGAACATGTCTCTATTACTAATAATGCATATCACTAAACACACTACACATCACATTACATTGATACACTTGTCTTAAAGGGGGATCGTGGGCAGCACTCCCATCTTCTGACATTTCCAAGTCCCATTTTCATATCTGATGGGTTGCCCACTGGTTAGACACCCACTGATCACATATCCCAAGTTTGGGAATAACCTATTAGTGGTACATTGGTGCCATGTTCCTTAATGGCACAAGCTAAAGTACCCCTCCATCAGTAACGGTGAGCTATGAAAGTCTAATATACGCTCCAGAATATGGATATCTAAAAGTACCCAAAATGCTCAGCATTACCATTCTTTTTCACTTCATCAAAGTCAAGGGCCTGTCCCTGTAATAATATGTGACATGGACATTTCAGCGCACCTATGACTATAAACGAGGGTCTGCTCCACCTGTGTATACACTCACCAACTCAAGTGTGCTCTTAAATTGATTGTTCTTCATGAAAATAATCCATCTTCTTTTTTTGCTCTTGTTCATTAGAGAAGGCAGCGTCTATAGAATTTGTAATTTTCGTTCACCGAAATAAAACTATTCCATCGAGTCTGAGATGTAAATTCACAATTTGCTGTGCTGGATGCTATTATTTGTCATCTCAGTGGATACAATAGGGAAAAGGCAGAAAGCTTGTATAGCACAAGTGGGTATATTAATCATGTAGTGGTTTGTTCTGGATGCACAGTAAATCACTTGATATTATGTAATTGGATGGTAGAAATTCATCACACGCAGAATTTTCTGAATTTTTATCAAGTAACTTCATATTATATCCCAGCATTAAAATATATGATCACATACATTGGTTTTTTTTGCCCATTATATGTATTTTTTATTTTTAAGCATTTACTATTTTTCTTGTGCAGCTTCCAAGTATTTCCATACACTGCAAGGTGCATTGTCCCCTCTTAGGGCTTGTTCAGACGACCAAGTGCTATTGTCACGGGGTTACCGCGACAGTGTGGATCCAGAAGACCGCAGCATCTGATTGCTCCTACTCCGCCGCTGAGAAGAAGCACTTCTTTATTTTAAATGGGTTTATTTCTTCTGGCAGAACAGGGATTAATTGGCCATGTTAGAAATCCCTGTGCTCACAGCTGAGCTCAGTTACCCACTCCTTTCCCCTTTATAATCTGGGCTCTGTTACTAATCCTCGTCAGAGCTAGCATTTGCTGGATGGCTAACGGAGGGAGAGGAGTTCATATCAGAAGGAGAGTTGGAGGAGTTATTAGTGACTATCACTTGGTTTCTATGCGTGGTAATTCTTATCCTTCTCTATTTTGGTTTATTCCACTACCTTTAGACCCCTGTTATATGTGAGTGAATATTGTGTATGCCTGGAGTTTTCTGTTAACACTTGTTTGTGTTGCCTTGTTTGTTGGGTTGGTGTACTACGGTGCACAGTAGCGCCCCCTCTTCCCAGGGTGGGGGAGGAGAACAGATGGAGGGTTAAGTTAGGAGATAAGGCAAGGGTAGAGGCCCCGATATCGTCACCATCTGAAGTATCCCAGGGAACAGGGCGAGCTAGGGTGCCCCCAAGTGTTAAGGACAGGGAAGTAGCCCCTGGTCCTGGGTCACCTGACAGCTGTGTCGTGATAGCTATTTAACAAAACATCAGCTAACACTCGATCCAATGTTATTCTATGCTGTCATGCACTTGTCCAGTTTTTTCCTCGAACCGAGTCTATCTGAGGAAAAAGATTGCAGCATGCACAATTTGCATCCACAAATCGGATCACACTCGGCTATGCAAGTGCAATCTGATTCTCACGGACTGACTGAATGAAGAAGATGGAGAATTAAAAATCTTTTCCTCATCCGAGAGAATTCAATTACACTCTGATCTCACTCTGATCCAACTCTGATCATAGTGTGATTAGCATAATTGGACTGATTTTCTCGGATGAGAGAAAATACAGTGGTGCGACCCTAGCCTTACCCAAATCTGTCAGTATAGCTGTCTGGTGGGTGTTCTCCTTTCAGCAAGACAAGACACACAGTTTTGCACATGTGCATGGTGCCAATCAGTGAGGGGGTCCAATGTTCAGTCACTCCTTTCCATCAGTAATCATGTCACTTTCTTTCTCTGCTCTACCACAGCTCAGTGATGCCCATTCCGTTGCTAGACCCTAACACTAATCACGCAATTTTGCAGAATCATTGCTATGTATTACAGCAGAAACGGAGAGCGGTGAGATTATGATGCATGCGCATTGTTCTGATCAGTTGTGGTGCCAATGCACATGGTCAACTTAGTCATTGTGGGGGAAAAGTGACTACTGAAGAGGAATAGTGACTGAAGTAGGTATTTGAATTGGTCCTCCTAGTGATTGAAATCATGTGCATGCACAAAATTGTTCATATTCGCAAGAAATCGGGACTGCTTGCCAGACAGCTCAGTTGATGAACTGGGCTAAGAAGGGGATAGAGCAGCTTGGAAAACATTGCAGAAAATAGACTTACAAATTGAATTAAAAATTAAATTGGAAAAACAATTAAAGAGATGTCACTTGCTCAAAAAAAATGAATTAAATACCTTGTAAAAATCCCTAAGCTTCTCTGATTCTGCCGCTCTTTTCCATTTTGCGCTGCATCGCTCCATGGCAGAGATATTCACATTTGTTTCTTTTGGAGCGCAGTATGTGAAATCTCTGCTTAAAAACCAACTGGGTGTTTCTTCACAGTAGTCTCTGGGAACGTACACTTTCACAACCCCTTCCCAGATGTTGCTAATCACAGCTCAGCAGCAACTGAGACTCCTGAATCAGCTGTCAAGATGCAACTGGTAGCACCTGGGAGGGAAGGGTGAAAGTGCACGCCACAGAGAAAACTCTAAAGAAACACCCACAAGCAGAGATTTCACATACTGCGCTCTAATAGTAACAAATGTGATTATCACTTTAATGGAGCGACGTACTGCAAAACAGAAAAGAGCGTCAGAATCAAGGGAGTTCAGGGATTTTTACAAAGTATTTAATACAAATTTTTTGAGCAAGTGACAGATCCTCTTTAAAGACAAAGTATATATAAAATGCTGTTATACCCTTTAAGAAGTATAGCCTAGCTTTTGATAATTAAGCAATAATGTAAACCTGCTCTGCTTTCCATCTATTCAAGGATCACTATTAGTATTCTGTACATTCTTCTATTTCCTTTCTTAGTCTTATTCATTACACGTGGCGGAAGTGAATGTATTCTATATAAAGAGGTACGTTATGTCGATGTGATCGGAATATTCTCACTTTATTCTTTATTGTGTACTTTCCTTTATTTCCCTTGTAGAAGAGTGAGCACCAATGAACCGAAGCTTGATCGCGCTACATCGGCATTGTTAGGCCCCAGGCATTGCAAATTTCGCTGGTGAATGACATTTCATCTTTAGAAAAACCATTAAAATTAAAAATATCGGGAAGGATTATAATATCCGAGTACAAGCGAGCGCGGGCCTGTTGTTACTATTATCCTCAAGGATGGAAGTCTATGCATAATGAGATGCCTACACGGTGTAGAGATGTAGTAAGCGCCAAACAAACATCTTGCACGCTTCATCTACTGATGTAACATGATAAACATTCGTTAAGTGCTTTATGCTATTTATGTAGGATATGTTATCTGTATCGAAGGCATATTATGCAGATAGCAAAGGAGTGCTACCCTATTACAGTACTTTGCATTATTAAAAAAGTTGGCACTTGATACACTTGTATTTGTTGGAATGGGAAGGATGAGTTGGGCCCAAAGCATTGAAAGATGCTGAGAACAAATTTGTATGTGTACGCAATAAAATGTATGATCTCTAGGAGTCATAGTGACGTTGTCCTCACAATTCATAAGAACTTGGTTTCCCACATGTGAATGGAGCAGAAGCGCATATGAATGACCCCTAGTTCATTAGCTTCTATAGGTCTATGGAAAGGCAATGCGCATGAGTGATCACTAGAGATGAGAAATCCATTTGATCCACTATAGATGTTTGTGGAATTTGATTAATTATGAACTGAGGCCTCTCCAAATTCCCGAGCATAATAGGCAAAGGGGTTAAAAAATAAACATTTTTGTCAACTCTCCCCTCACCTGTCCGTGAGCCACAGCTCCCCATTCGGTCCTTTACTGGCTTGCTTTCTCCCTCTTCTCTTTCATATTTTTTACATTTTGGCATGTTATAAGGCATCATAATGTGCATTGCATCGTAGAGTTATGATGTCACTTAAGGCCTAGTCAGACCTACAGGTGCAGAAGAGCAAAAGACAATTCTGGTGAATTCGAATTGTTTGTGAAATTTGAAGCAAATTCAATTCTCATCAAATTGAGTTGCTTATTTCTAGTTCTCACCATACCATTCACTTTTGTTGGACAGTTGGAACCATAGTGCCCATGCATGACGACAACTTGTATAGAAAATGAATGGACTAATGGTCAATCATGAATAGTACTGTTCATTCCACACGGGAGACTTTATAGTCTTATCATCATAGTTGGTGGTGACCACAGTGGAAAGACTCCCATAGATCCTGCCTTTTCCATGGTTGGTCACCAATGAATTTGAATGGGATTATAGACTAGTTGGTGTTCAGTCATGGAAGCCAACTCAAGATATTATTTGATGTCATTATTGTGATCTGCACTCAATAAATGGAAGGAGGTATTTTCTATAAAATATTTTAAAACAGTATTTCGCTGTTATACCCACTTTTTACAGAAGCCTTAACAATGATGTTATCATTTGTCAAGGGCTGTCACATTGTAGAAGGATCATCTTTATTCTCATTTGCACAAGGAAAGACTAGAAGCAATGGGATGAAACTGAATGGGAGGAGACACAGATTAGATATTAGAAAAAACTTTTTGACAGTTAGGGTGATCAAGGAGTGGAACAGGCTGCCAGGAGAGGTGGTGAGTTCTCCTATAATGGAAGTCTTCAAATAGAGGCTGGACAGACATCTGTCTGGGATGATTTAGAGAATCCTGCTTTGAACAGGGGGTTGGACCAGATGGCCCAGGAGGTCCCTTCCAACTCTACCATTCTATGATTCTTGTCACGTTGGTCATATTATTACTATAGTCTGAAGTTTTTTGGAAATAAAAAATACTTGCCAACTCTTGCAATGTCAAGGAGGCTTCCAGAAAAAGGTGAGGCCTTTAAACATTCAGGAAGAGTTTAATGAATCCTGCAATGAGCAGGGGGTTGGACATGATGATCCAAGGTCTCTTAAAACTCTAACATTCTATGATTCTATGAAGAGTTGGTGCTTGCCGGAAGAACATCTGACAGGAGGTTGCATGTGCATTAAAGTCATGTGCTAGGTCCTAAGCTTTGGCATCCAACTGTGCATTTCATATGGCAGGAATAAGAATGTAAAAGTAGATTAGAAGGGGCATAAAGATTTATACAAAGTGGGTGGTTTGAAAAATTGTATGTCTTCTAGTAAATCCTCCTGGTAAACGCTCCATCAATTTCTCATCATACTTTCCAACTTTTAATGACTCCAAATCAGCTTCAAGTAAAGTACAGTTGTCTTCTACTGAACCATTTAGTTCTTTGTGTCAGAACTTAAGACCAATGTAGGATTCTTCTCCTTCCAAAATAGTTTTCCAATAACCAATGCTTTGATGTCAAGTTCATGTTGACCAAACTGTTGTTGCCATTACATAGTACAACTCTAACAGTTTTTTCTGATGCTTGCTCAGATCAGGTGGACCAAAACGGCAGGAAGTGCGTCCGATAGATTCCAAGACTCCAGTGTATTCAATGAGACCTTGAGGATTACAAACATCCAGAGACATCAAGGAGGAAGATACTATTGCAAAGCAGAAAACGGGCTGGGCTCTCCTGCAATAAAGTCTATCCGAGTAGATGTATATTGTGAGTACACAAGGCCATGATTCTCCTCTTGCCCTTTCATATTGTATATGGTATAATGATGTATAGGGCATCATCTCTCTTTATGTACAGCCCATAGAGTTGCTGATTACTCTCATCCATCGCTTTATTGTTGCATGTCACATAGAGTTGTGTGGAGCATCCATTCCCGATTATTCTCTGCAGTCGCGGGGAGCGCATGTGATTGAGTGCTGGATATAGCTTCTGTCTACACATAAATAGAAGAGGTTATGACAAAGGATGAACCTAAATGACAAAGGCTATAATATAGGATGAAAAGTGATGCTATAAAAATAAACAGATATAGACGAAAGAAGGGCACCAGAGATTTACTGCAGGTCACTGGATTTATGGAAAGCACTGGGAAAAATCTGGCATCCATAGAGCCATAAATATGACCAAATATCAAAAATGCTAATAGGTAGCCAGTCAGATTCTGCAGGCTGATCTTCTGGGCCCCCAGGGCCCGATGTGCCATATATAATTTTAATAAATGCTAGTGACTTCACCCCCATTCATTTCCATAAGTAAGTAATGGCATCAAAGTGATGATTTGTCCCCAATTATGGAAGGAATTAGAGATGAACGCATCTGATAAAATTTGCTTTTGCAAATGAAAATGTCAGTAGAAGCCATGTATCTATGCTCTAAGGTCTCTTCAAAGCACAGGCAATAATAAAGAGAGGGGATAAAAATATCAAAAATGGTTCCAACCATCTAGCCCCTCATCTGTTCTGGCACCACAGCTCCTCTCCCGATCCTCCGCTGCTTTGCTCCTCCTTTCGGCTTCAGTCTTCTATTCTTCTTCACTCTTCATGTCTTAAGTGTTCACTAAGCCTCAAATAACACCATGACATCACTATAGGTCTAAGCAGCGTCGAGATGCCAAAGAGTTAAAATGGAAAAGAATACCAGAGCCGGAGGAAAGAAGCGAGTCCGCTGCAGCCACCATTTTGCTTAACCGTAAAAAGCAGGGAAAACAATTAAAAAGATGGAGGTCAAAAGCAAGAGAAAAAATGTTGCCAAAATATGGTCAAAAAACTTGAATCAAGAGCAGAGTAGAAGCTAGGACACAAGCAACTAGGAGGCTAAGCTCATAACTGGCAGCCATTGGTGACAGTCACGGGACTAATTGAGACTCGCACAGGTTCACAGACAGGAACAACTAGCTAATATTTTTAAGAGTTAACTCCCAAGCTCCTAGTCTGCAACATAACCCAAGTCCCAGAATTAACCAAACTGTTTCTCATTGATCCAATGGCGCCCGTAACAGACGTGCAGTACAGCCTAGCAACAGAAGCAGAAAAAATGTGAACAAAAATAGAAATTAATGTAAAAATAAACTTTTTGCAAATTTGGAATTAGTAGGGGGCAGGGGGTCACTTATCTTTCAACCAGAATAGAAAGTAGTTGCAAAAGGCAACAAATGTGTGAAGGACTGTGCAATTCTTTATTTTCCCTATGGAGGCACTGCATGAAACCTGAAATCTTGTAGCTGGGTTTTGCGCACTGTTTACAGCTGGAGATTCCAATAGCCGGAAGCCATTTGTGGACCCTTCAAAAAAAAAAAAATTACCCAAAGTGTTTAATCCATTATGGGTTATGGGTGAACTGTAATAATTTTATATAAACCCTTGTGTTCCTTTATTGTGCACCTTAGTGCTACTTGCTCATGAAGGATTATTGTATTTATTGTTGTATAATGGAGTGAGTTTTTATGACTTGACAATAGATTATTATTTTTCTGAAACTTACAGCGTAATATGCTGTCATGGCAAGAAAAAACAATATAAAAAGCATAAAAATAATAAACATTTGTGTCCTTAGAATGGACACCGTTGTGTTACAATAAAGCCACTGGTAAACAGCCGAGTGATTATTTCTGAATTGTACTGTGAGTATACAGAACAATCAGCCAAGGAGTTCTGAGAGCCGCCAAGTGCTGTCAGGTTGTTTATGATGTATGTGGAAATTAGAGATTTTTGCTTGTGGAAGCAGTGATGGAAAAATCATATGTAACAAAAAGGAATGATTTTACTATGAGGATTTAAAGTAAACTTCCAACTTTTAACATCGAGTCATTTTAAGACCAATATTTTGGGTGGATTAATTTTCTTAAAATCATTATAGGATTTCAGAAATCTGTTTCCTGCACAGAATTTCTGACATAGGGCTTAATATAAAAAGTTCCTACTGTTAATAGCCACTACAAGAGAAAGTTTAATGCAGGCAGTATTATTCTTCTTATTATCATGATTATTATAATTAAAGCAAATGTGTCATCACAAAACAGACCTATTGTTTAAATCAGTGCAATTCTCACACCAGACACCAGAGCTTTTTTAGACTCTTACTTCCTGTTGTTTCAGGAAATAACACATGTACATAGCAGCAATGAAAAGACTCTGACATTATCTTTTGTATCAACAAATCATCTAATGAGTGTGTGCAAAAGTCATTGTAAAGTGAAAAGAGTCAGCTGTGACAACGCCTATTGTGATTGGTGGAGCCTGTGTTATCAGCTGTGCATAGAGGTGTTATTGTGGAGCCCAGCTGTGCCGGGATTCCTCATTCCCAGAAGGGTGCACAGAAGGTAACAACCACTAGAGGTCCTATATACATTCACACACCTTCACCCATCCCTAAGACCACCAGAGGGAACTGTATAGAGATATAAAAGGAGGGTGAAGACAGGAAGGTGAGGGCGGTGAGAGCAGTGAGCGCAGTTTGTGCAGTGTAGCTCACAGAGCAGAGCTCAGAGGAGTTCAGAAGGAGCAGTCT
>VIAB01036603.1:2354-12597 GCA_009801035.1 Oophaga pumilio
CAGGCTGGCACCGTAATATGCAGTTAATTATTATTTTTTTATGGTATACATTAGTTCATAAAAAAAATCATAATTCTCAAAATGGTGCTGGCTGCGCTTGCGCAGTAGCAGCTATCATGACTAAGACCTACCTGTCAGTATTGTCTCCAGGGTATCCGTGGTATGCCATAGTGATTTTTTTGTAATGACAATACAATAAACGTTAAATTTCATAAGCTCATTGCTGGAGAAAACTTCCTTTTATCTATTCTAAAAACTGCACCCCTCAAAGTACTCAAAATCACATTTAAAAAGTTTATTAACACTTCAGGTGCTTCACAGCGACAAAAGCAATGTGGAAAGAAAAAATTAACATTTAACTTTTTTCACAAAAATTTAAATTTAGCTCCAAATTTGTTATTTTCACAAGGGTAACAGGAGAAAATGGGCCCTAAAATTTGTGGGGAAATTTCTCCTGAGTGTGCAGAGACCCCATATGTGGAGGAAATCCACTGCTTGGGCGCACTGCAGGCAGGGCTGGCACTAGGAATTTCGGGGTCCCATACTGGCAAAATTTTCGGGGCCCCTTGAGACTCCACCCAGGCTCCACCCTAGCCCCGCCTCCACCACTCAAACTGTCCACAGTCCCACCGCTCTCTCTTAGAAAACTCCACTTCTCACCAATCACACATTAACAGTTCCCATCACCAGATCACACATATAGCCACCAGCTTTTGTTTTGGCCAAAAGATTTTTTAAGCTGCCACCACAACAAGGTAGACTCTTTTGGCTGGGCCCTACTCTACTCTAACCTATGAAACATTTGTTAAAATATCCAATACAATTTAGGTATATTTTTTTTATTTTTTTAAAATTTTTAAAATGATCAATAATATCACATACAGGGGACAAATACCACCACACCATGACCAGACGCCATATTACCACCACATAGTGACCTATAATACCACATACAAGGAACAAATACCGCCACACCATATCCAGACCACATACTACCACCACATAGTGACCTACAATACCACATACAAGGGACAAATACCACCACACCATGTCCAGACCACATACTACCACCACATAGTGACCTACAATACCACATACAAGGAACAAATACCACCACACCATGTTCAGACCACATATTACCACCACATAATGACCAAATAATAGCATATACAAGGGACAAATACCACCATACCATGTCCAGACCACATATTACCACCACATAGTGACCTATAATACCACATACAAGGGACAAATACCACCACACCATGACCAGACCACATATTACCACCACATTGTGACCAAATAATAGCACATACAAGAAACAAATATCGCCACACCATGGCCGGACAACATATTAATACCACAAAGTGACTGAATACTACAATACTGATCATTAATAAAAAAGCACAATACTAATACTGTCATAAGTGCCATTATACACAGGAGATCTGTACTTAGTATTCAGTGTCTGTGTACAGGTAATGCAATGATCATGGGTGACATTGTACACAGGACCGCTGTATATAGTATACAGTGTATAGTGTCAGTGTATAGGTAACACACTGACTCACCAGTGACGTCTCTAGGTGAAGTCTTTCATCTTCATCCAGCACAGACCACCATCACTTATTTCAGCCAGGGCTCTTCTCTGCATGAAATAACACAGCTATCTACAGCACTGCTTGCAGAACGCATTACTTATTTTTTTCACAACTTCTACACTACACTAGATGAAAAAAAAAGGCATCAGAGTGTCACTCTTCACAGTAACAGGACCGCCCCCTATTTAAAACAGTATCCTCAAAAAATAAAATAAATATATCACTGCAGTAATAATATCCCTTAATTAGCCCCTATGGTAATAATATCCTCATACTGGCCCCCATGTGTCTCATTCCTGGCTCCAGCCATATGTTCTCCCATCCTGCCCCCATGAGTATTCATTCTGCCCCATATGATCTCCCCATCCTGCTCCATCTGTCCCATGATCCTGCCCCATCTGTCTCCATCGTATCCATCCTGCCCCATGATCCTGCACGATCTGTCTCCATTCTGCCCCATGATCCTGCATCATCTGTCTCCATCCTGCCCCATGATGCTGCACCATCTGTCTCCATCCTGCCCCATGATCCTGCACCATCTGTCTCCATCCTGCCCCATGATCCTGCTCCATCTGTCTCTATCCTGCCCATCTGTCACCATCCTGCCCCATCTATCTCCATCTTGCCCCATCTGTCTGTATCCTGCCCTATCTATCTCCATCCTGCACCATGTCTCCATCCTGCTCCGTGTCTCCAATCCTGCCCCCTGTGTCTCCAATCCTGTGTCTCCAGTTCTGCCCCCTGTGTCTCCAATACTGCCCCATGTCTTTCATCCTGCTTCCATGTCTTAAATCCAACCCCCATGCCTCAAATCCTGCCTGCACCTCGGACGCAGGTTCAGTTACTTAATCGGGCAGAATCCTGCCACTGGGGTAGTGTGGCCCGATGGGCAAAAGTGATGGGGCCCGATGCGGGCCCCCTCTGCTGATTGGGCCCCATACGCCAGTCAGGGCAGTAATGCCCTGATGGTGGCCCTGTTCAATATATATGCAGCCGCTCTGACTGTAAACTACTGGGGAATGAATGGGAAGCAGCGCGCACAGACTCAGTGACTGGGGGAGACGTCACTGAGTCTGTGCTCGTTGACATCTGAACTCCTGTGATCTCAGCACAGTGGGAAAATGACATTAGCAGCGCTCCGGCTGTAAACTGATTAACCCCCCCGAGATGGATTGCACCGTGGGACTTGACTGTATGGCGGAAAGGTATGGGTATATTGTTGCTTTTTTATTTTGTTTTTTTTCCAGAACAATGGCTTCGATATGAGATTAGCTGTATAATAAAGTTTTAAAGCTGTGTAGTGTATTCTTTCATTAAAAGACTTTATTCTTATTGTGTGTGTTTATTTAACCCTTTCAGACTAGTGGATTAATAATGGATAGTTGTCTTATTGACAGCTCTCCATTATTAATCAGGCTTAATGTCACCTTACATTAGCAAGGAGACATTAACCCCTTATTAACACCACTTGTCACCACTACAGGACACCTGTATAGTTTTGCCGGGTTTGTTCACAAACAAAGGGGGACCCCATGTCGGGTTTTCTTTCATTCATTCTCTCCTGCTCGCTGTTGCTGGCAGAGAAGGAGAGAAGATTCACAGCTGCGTTCAGCACCACAGGCAGGGGAACAGCGCTTACAGTAGTGCTTCTTCCCCAGCAGCTGTCCATGAGCACGGAGGACAGGGTGAACTGTTCTCCGTGTTCCATGTACAGCACATTTTGCGGACTGTGCGCTCCCATAAACACTGACATGTCTCCATGTTTTGCACACAGACACACGGTCCGTGAAAACACGCTGACATGTGCACAGACCCATTCATTTTAATGGGTCTACATGTGTCAATGTCTCCGGTACATGAGAAAACTGTCACTACACGTCGTGGAGCCACTTACGTGTATAACCAGCCTAAGGTAGATGGTATGTTTCAGTCTCAATCAGACTGAATGCAGGCTATTCAACATACACATGCTGTTATCACAATTGCTGTATAATGCCAAATAATAAATAAGTCTCCAGCACATTGCTGTGCACCATAGACCATAGCCAACCAGAGGGATTCCAGGTACAATAATAATAATAAGTGGTAAGATAAATACTTAATACACTGAAGCAAGCAGCCCGGCTGTGCAGGTACATGGACCCACGAGTATCGACACTTGTAGTGTTTTTCTCAAGGTAAATAACATAGAATGTTGCATTCAACTTTAAAAAGATAAAGTAATTCAAGGTAAATAATGATTAATTCATACCAGCTGTTCGGCGGTCAGATCAGAATCGTGCTCGACTGGATGGCTTCCTGCTGTTATTACTGCCCAAGTGCAAGAGGTCGCTCATCCGGAAGTGCCGTGTGTAACAGTTTAGAATAGAAAGAACACAATGCGCATGCGCGAACCATGCAGTGGCCGGAAGTCAGTAATCTGACTCACGGCTAGATGTACAAGTAGTAAGCGCATGCGCTAATCACAAACTCAAGCCGGCGCTATAAGGCCTTAAGTAAATGATTATCTAAACATACAAAGATAGGCAACAGAGGATTGTTAAACGTCCGCCCACCCATACACGCTATTTGGTCTGTTAGAATCACTGCATGCCTAATTTGAGCATGTAAAGGCATCTCATATAGATAGTGCATATGAATGTTATGTAAGACAAAAAAAATATATATCACGATCCATACAACTAGAGCATGGTATTTGACGGGCCGATACCGAATAGTGTCAGATGTCTTATACTGCTGACACCAGAGGAAATCGCTCGGTGCTGCTATTCCCTTATTCCCGATCACCGTTTTAATGCATATCGGCGGTCATTGTCCAGGCTTGGGACAAAATTCTGCAGACACTATATGTCATTGCAGACTGCCGAATTGCGAAATTATCGGTGCATACTCAGGTTTCCCACTATTCCTGGAATATAGGTTCCATACTTGCAGTCAAGTGCTGAATGAATCTAGTTGTCATGTGACCGCACGTATGCAAATAACATACATGCACACCTCATAACCACCAACTAGCATGAGGAGCACTGGGGAATCGTGACAATGTGTGCACTGCTGTTGTCATGATTCTGGGGTCTGCAGTCATATAAAGTAACGGCTAACTTTTGTTCCAAGCACAGACAACCCCTTTAAGGACTCTAGCCAGAATGGGACTACTAATTTCACATCCCCTTTTAGCTATTTGAGTGATTGTGTGCTTTGAATTAATTTTCAGATAAACTCATAACTGTAGAGAACAGACAAACCTACCGGCAAGATTGTTATTTTGGCTTTTATTTAAGCTAGTCAGCTTAATTCTTACATTCATTGGAGCAAATCATATTAAATTTCATCCTAATGCAGAACGATGTGCAAAACAATATTTATTCCAATCACAATGAAGCTGCTATTTCCACTCCGTTCGTTAATAAACAGGACAATTATGCGTAAGGCCAAATCAGGACTATAAAGTGTGCCTGGATCCTGCTGACCAGAAAGGGTTACAGAGCGGAGCTGGGCTGCAGGTATAATTTTAACAATGACTTATGAGTCGGTCATTCAAATATAGCAACACATTCAGAGATAATTATATGTTTGGACTTTAATAGGTTTCTGTGGCTTCCCACTAAATTGGCCAATTTGGCTTAAATTGTGTCTGAGCGGTAGATTTTGTTGTAGGAATTGACTGAATTAATTAACGCAGGAGGCTTTTCGCGACAATACTCTTAGCTATACAACCTTAAATTCGGTCAGAAGATGCCATTATTCAACTGCTTATTTTCCATCATTCTTAAATATAAATTTACAAAAATCTACAACCAAATTTTAGACCTTCATTCATCCTGGGTGACCGAAATCAGGACAGAATAATCAATGTAAAGAGGAGAAGTGGCTCCATGGTGAAGAAGAGCATACTAGCTACCCATTGTAGGCAGGGCAGCCATTAGAAAATTTTAGGTTCCATATGGTTTAAAATTCAGGGCTCCCAGACCATTTCAATAGCATCTACCGCAATAAAGCATTAAACACACTAGCAACGTCAAAAAATAGCAAAATACAGTGCAAAATAACCCACTCTTGCAGCAGCATCAATACCAAAAAATACCTCCTTAGTTGTACCAACCAAGTACCACAGCAAAGCACAAAATACAGAACCAATGACACCAAAACAATTTCCACAAAGTTTCATAAAACACTTCTATCCAAGTATGTGAAACTATACAGCACAAAATACAGTGCCCAGGAAAGGGAAGTCTTTGGGATTGACTAGCAGTATTGAACCCTTGGTTTTCTTTGTACTATTAATTATTTTAAAGGTTTTTCTGGATGATGAAGTTATCGTGTATCCATGGAATAGGTGATAAGACGTCTAGATGGTGAAGGACCAACCGCAAACGATCAGCAGAAGAGGGGATGGCTCCACGCTAACTGATTAGAGTAGTGGCGCTCATGCTCATCCATTGTTCCATTAATTCTATATGGGCCAGAGATGGCTACACACACTACTTGGTTTTCACTTGCAGTCATATAAAGAAGAAATAAAATTGTATTTGGATATACCCACTGCAGATTTATGCAAATGGGGGGATAGTCGCCTTTCTGGAAATTGTTCATGGTCTCAGCGATCAGACCCCCACTGATCTTAATAAGTTCTTTCCACCGTGATAAACTTTTAATGTCTGGAAAGCTTACACCACACAACACAGCGTGTGATGTATGCTACAGCTCCAGGGGACAGCCATGGGAGTGGCCTTTGCACCCTCCTATGCAAATTTGTTCCTGGGGCTGTGGAAGAGGGACCTCTTTTTGTCAGATCGGCACACATCAATGGACTGCATCTCTTTTTGGGCGCGGTACATTGATGATGTCTTTATGATCTGGCAGGGTACCTTGGAACAGTTAAATTCTTTTTTTGAGGATTTAAATAGTAATAACCTTAATTTACGGATAACATTCAAGCATCATACTGAAAATATTGACTTCCTCGATGTTACAGTCAAGCGCGGTGGTGACGGTTCTTTACAAGCTGATCTGTTTCATAAGGAAACATCTACTAATTCTTTTCTACATGCACAATCAGCCGATCCATCACAAGTCATTAAGTCTATTTCGACTGGACAATTCTTAAGAGTTCGTCGGATCTGTTCATTAGATGGGGACTTCCAAAAAAGAGCAGTAGATTTAAAACATAGGTTTCTAGCTAGAGGTTATAGCAAGAGACAAGTCAAGGCAGCATATGATTGAGCTAATGGTCAAAGAAGACATGATCTTATTTATACCCCGGGGGGCACTTCTAGTGGCAAAAAGGATGAGGCTCATAAGGTGAAAATGGTTACCTTACCACCTACCTCTCACAATGGAATTTAATGTGTAAAACCATGCTTAAGTACTGGCCCATACTTCTTGCTGACCGCACTCTTGCCATATATCTGTCTCCTACCCCAAGCATTACTGCATGACGAAGCAAAAACTTGAAGGACATATTAGTTCGTAGTCATTATGACAAAAACGACCAAAAATTATTGCCTTTCGCCAAATCTCAAAAACCGAAATGGGGAAATGTGTGGCATGTCCAAATATCGAGCGGGCAACTACCTTTTACTCCTCTGATTGCAGCAGGGAATTCAAAATTACTCAATCCATTATATGCTCAACCAAGGCAGTTATCTATTACGACTACTGTCCTTTGTAAAAAAAATTATATAGGTTTTTGCAATGAGAGCCTTGAAGATAAGAGTTAGAGAGCATGTTCGCAACATCCTTGCAGCCAAAGAGGAGGTGTGTGTAGATCATTTGCGGACATTGCCAAAACATTTTAAGCTTTTTCACCATGGTGACCCAAAAGGTTTGAAAGTAAGGGTATTGATAGACTCTTGTTGGGTATTAGAGGAAGGGAAGTGAGTCGTCCTCTCGCACAGATGAAGACCAGGTGGATTTGGACTCTAAAGACCATGTATCCACATGGCCTCAATGAAACTTGCAGTTTTGTTCCATTTCTCTGACGCATTTGTATCATTTTTATCTCACTTTGTTTTTAATATTACTAATTTTAATTTCTTTTTGTAGAGCATGAGTTTGTATTCAAGTTATGAAACAGCTCTTTATTCATCCGCCTTGAGAAAGTCCTCACAAGTGAATCAGAACACATGATTGAAATCTGAAGCAATAGAATGCTCCTGGGATATAAATTAGAAAGCTGTTGTTTTCTTGTGATTGAATGGACTATAATATGATGTCTGTATATGTGCCTTTTAGTAAAAGATATACAGATTTGCCTCCTTTGTCTTATTTAGATAAGGATGTGATATCTGTATCTGCTATGTTTGTGACAGAATGGAGAATTACCCTTTTTTGTCTTATGATTGATAGCAATACAATATTTATATTATCTTCTAAGTCTTTGTTAGTCTCATTTGATTGGGGGATATCTTCGTACTCTTTCATGATATTTTGTCATGATTATCATCTGTTTCTTTTAGTTTTGGAGATGCAGCACGTCTGGGATGGGTATAGATAATGGGTTGTTAGTATCGATTGAGGCACAATTTGAGTGTTGTCAATATCTTCCAATAAGTAGGAGTTTGGAATTGTGCTTTTCTGGATGCCTGCTGTGCGCATGCGCCAGTCGGGCCGCTCTCGGGGCATCGCTGGGCGTGAATTCTCTGTGCTGCGTTCTGGTCATGTGATTCAGCCCTGTCCGTATCAGACGTGGGCGGGATTTGACTCACGGCCGGAGCGATGAACTTTGTTGCATCGCGCAATGTCCTGGGGCTGTGCCTGCCGGAGCAGAGAGCGCCGTTATATTCTATTCTATTGAGCTAATTATGCTCCTTTTTGCTGCAGGTGGAGCAGATGGAGACATTGGTCTGCTCTTATCACCCAAATGTTCTTTTCAGGTTATCCCTTAAGTTCCCTCACTTGTCTTCCCTTCTTTTGAGGTCCATGCAGTCAGACTCTACATCCCCTTCTCCATGCGAGTGGCGGTAGTGTATCGTCCTTCCGGCCCTTGTCATCAGTTCCTGGATCAATTTGCCACCTGGCTTCCACATTTTCTCTCCTGTGAAATTCCCACCATCATCATGGGTGATTTCAACATCCCCATTGCTCTTCTCCTCTACCCATCTGCTTCTCACCTTTTATCTCTAAACCCTTTTTGGGCCACTTGAAGCATACTAACTGTTAGGGTCTGCGGAACGCACCAAATAAATATAAATAATGGGTGCGTTTGCAGCCCGGGGTCCACCGTGCAGGCAGAGCCTGCTGCTAGTAAGATGACAGGATATGGCGGTATAAGCGAGCTCTGTTACTTCACAGAGTCGCAAACATAGACGCTGTGGCACTATATGGCGGTATGAGCGAGCTCTGTTACACTACAGAGTCGCTGACATAGACGCTGAGATAGAGACTGTGTCCTGTTAACACCACAGGAGTACACAGATAGCTGCTTTGCGGATAGAAGTCCGTGGTCATGCAGTCAGCAATGCAAACAAGCAGCTCCTCACCGGAGTAGCCGGTATTCTAGAGGCTATTTAGCCAAGCCCTGAACACTTGCATACAAAACTCCTCACCGGAGTTGCCGGTATTCTAGGGCCTTATTTCGGCAGAGCCCTAACCGCATGCGTGCATGATCACACTGGCGTAAAGCACAAAACACAATTGATACTAGCGCATGCCCGTGCGGTCATGTGCACCTTTTATAGTAGCAGCTACAGGACCTTGTGAGATGCAGGGACTGACGTCTCCGCTGAGCAGGCTCCACTGCGGCCGGAGATGGATGGGGGCCCACTGCGGGACTGGTTTGAGATTCCCCTTGTGCAGCAGCAGGAACTCGATCCCTAAGGCTACTTTCACATATCAGGTTTTTTGTGTCAGGCCTAATCCTTCGTATACCTGATAGAACGGATCCGGCGCTGATTGTGAAAAAACTGATGCAACGGATCAGTTTTCTTGCTGGATCCGTCCTGACCTTTTCAACACGGAAAATGCAGGTACGCATGTCCGGACCGAGGAGAGAGAGAGAGAGAGAGAGAGAGAGAGAGAGACCTTGGTTTCCTGAATCCGGATCAGTCTTTTGACGGATTGCACAAAAGACTGGTCCGGTACCATAGACTTGTATTATTTCCGGCCGCCTGATGCGCCGCTTCAGGCACTATCAGGCGGGTCCGCTAAAAAAAAAAAAACGTTGCAGTGACCGTCTTGTCCTGCCGCCGGAATGTACATTTCCGCCGGATCCGGACAAAAACGGATGCAACGCAACGACATCAGGCGCGATCCGGCGCTAATGAAAGTCAATGACAAAAAAACGCATCCGGTACCGGATGCGTTCTTTTAAGAACACGCCGGATTGCGCCTGATGTCAATAAACTGATGTGTGAAAGAGGCCTAACACTAACTCCCACACGCATGAAGACGGAAACTCCCTCGACTTGGTTTTCTCCCGGATTTGCTCAGTGGATGATTTCACAAATTCCCCTCTCCAGCTCTCTGACCACAACCTTCTTTCATTCTCTATCAAGAACTGCCATCCCGCTCAGGTCACCCAGACTTTCCACACATATAGAAACATTCAGGCCATTAACATCCAGAAACTTATGAAGACCTTGCAGTCATCGTTGGCCTCTATCTCCTCCTTCTCAAGTCCAGATTCTGCACTGAAGCATTAC
>VIAB01036604.1:13252-26100 GCA_009801035.1 Oophaga pumilio
CCAAGCCCTAACCGCATGTGTACATGACCACACTGGCGCAAAGCCCATAACAGGATTGCTACTAGCGCATGGCTATGCAACCCTTTTATAGCAGCAACAACTGCAGGACCTTCTTGGAAGAACCAATAGAAGCCTGCCCCAGAACTCAAGCAGCTTCAGCACCTTCCTGGAGGACCAATGGGAGTCGCTGCAGTAGCCGAGCATGTGACCCCTGATCTCCTATGAGAGATCTTACCCCGGGCATGCTCAGAAGGGAAAACACAGGACTTAGTCTCAACTACGTCTGCTTGCCGCTGTCATGTACTGGTTACAATGGCAGGACCAGGAGAGGCAGCAGTCATCCTCTGCACAGCATTAGACTGGGCGAGATGCTGGGACCGACGTCTCTGCTGAGCAGGCTCCACTGCTGCGGAAGACGGATGGGAGACCACAGCGGGAATGGCTCAAGATTCCCCTTGTGCAGAAGCGGGAACTCGACCCTAACATTAACCCTCTCCCTAGGGCCGCCCTCCTTTGTGCCTCACTATGCTCAAAGTCAGCAATGAGCTGTGGAGCGTGAATGTGCTCAACAGGCTCCCAGGACCTATCCTCAGGCCCATAACCCCTCCAGTCCAACCTATAAAACTTTTTGCCCCGTACCACCTTGCACCCCACAATAGCATTCACCTCGTGATCATCCGTAGACAAACCCGATGTCCCAGCAGATGACTCGGAAAACCGGGAAATGACTATGGGTTTCATTAGTGACACATGAAAGGTGTCGGAGATACCAGGTGTGGTGGAAGAGCCAAACGGTATACCACAGGGTTAACCTGCTCGAGGACTTTGAAAGGACCCAGGTAGCGGGGTGCCAACTTAGTGGACTCAACTCGCAGCCTGATGTTACGGGCAGCGAGCAACACCATGTCACCAGGAGCAAATGTGAGTCGGCGGAGGACCTCATCCTCTCCTTGGAAGCCTGAATGGCATCCTGGGTATGGTCCCAAATGTCCCGTGCCTCCACAGCCCAGTCTGCCACCCTGGAGTCAGCGGAAGACACGGGCATAGGCACCGGAACCCGCGGGTGCTGACCATAATTGAGAAGGAATGGTGTCTGTCCAGTGGAGTCAGCTACCACATTGTTAAGTGCAAACTCCGCCCACGGCAGTAAGGATGCCCAGTCATCCTGCCTGGCAGACACAAAATGTGGCAGATATGTGACCAAGGTCTGGTTGGCCCTCTCTACCAACCCATTCATCTCGGGATGATATGCTGAGGAGAGATTTAACTCAATACTGAGTAAAGGACACAGCTCTCTCCAGAACCGAAACGCAAACTGGGGACCTTGGTCACTGACAATTTTGTCCGGCATGCCGTGTAGATGGAAGATGTGCCTAATAAATAACGCTGCCAGGGCCCGTGCAGAAGGTAACCGTGGTAACGGCACAAGGTGCACCATTTTGGAAAAATGGTCGGTGATTAGCCAAATGATGGTGCAGCCCTGAGACTTGGGTAAACCCACCACAAAGTCCATCCCGACCATCTCCAAGGGCCTGTCTGCCACCGGCAAAGGGAAAATTAACCCAGCTGGCCTTTGTCGAGGGGACTTATTCTTGGCGCAGGAGACACACGCTTGAAAATATTCCCTGACGTCACGGACCATATGTGGCCACCAGTATGTCCTCGCCAATAACTCAGTTGTCCTCCTTGCCCCAAAGTGTACACCCACCCTGGACGAGTGTGCCCAAGAGAGTACCTCTGGTCACAAATTGATGGGCACAAAAGTCTTGCCAGTAGGCACAGACTCTAACGAAACCGGGGCTACCGTTCTCAGGCTCTCTTCAGGGACAATAAGCCGAGGCTCCTCATGCTCCTCCTCTGATGACACTAGGGAGCGAGAGAGAGCATCGGGCCGAATATTCTTCTCACCGCAGAGAAAATAGAGGGTGAATTGGAACCGAGAGAAGAATAGAGACCATCTGGCCTGATGAGAATTTAGCCGCTGGGCCATTTGCAGATACACCATGTTTTTGTGGTCAATAAAGACTTGGAAGGGGAAACGAGCCCCCTCCAGAAGATGTCTCCACTCAGAGAAGGCCAACTTCATAGCCAGCAACTCCCTGTCCCCGATGGAATAATTCCTCTCTGCTGGTGTAAAGGTCTTGGATAAGAAGAAGCAAGGATGCTTCCGACCTTGAGCATCCTTTTGTAAGAGGACTGCTCCAGCCCCAATGGATGAGGCATCTACCTCCAATATAAAAGGCTTATCAACATCGGGGCGATGTAAGATGGAAGCACTAGCAAAATCGGACTTAACTGAAGTAAAGGCCTTGGAGACCTCCTCTGACCACAACTTGGGATTGGCTCCCTTCTTGGTGAGGGCTACCAAGGAAGCTACCAGAGTAGAGAAGTGGGGAATGAATTGGCGATAGTAATTAATAAATCCCATAAAACGCTGCACCGCTTTAAGAGAGTGGGGTTCTTGCCAATCCATTACCGCCTATAGTTTGGCAGGATCCATAGCCAATCCCTGGGCGGAGATGATATAGCCTCCTATAGACTCCTGCTCAAACACGCACTTCTCCAATTTTGCATATAGGGAATTTGCCCACAAGAGGTCGAAGACTTTGCAGACATCTCTCCAATGGGAATCTATATCTGGAGAAAAGATGAGAAGGTCATCCAGATAGACTACCACAGAGGTGGCAAGCATATTCTAGAAGATTTCATTTACAAAATCTTGGAAGACGGCTGGAGCATTACAGAGCCTGAAGGGCATCACCAAGTATTCGTAATGCCCGTCCCTGGTATTGAATGCCATCTTCCATTCGTCCCCCTCACAGATGCGAATCAGGTTATACGCACCCCGCAGATCTAACTTAGTAAATAACCTTGCTCCCAGAAGCCTATCAAAGAGCTCAGAGATTAGCAGCAAAGGGTATAAAGGGTATTTATTTTTCACGGTGATAGCGTTACTACCCCTATAGTCTATACACGGACGTAACTCTCCGCTCTTCTTCTGCACAAAGAAGAACCCCGCTCCCGCTGGTGATACCAACTTCCTAATGAATCCTCTTGCCAAGTTCTCCTGAATATATTGGGACATAACCTCCATTTCAGTTAGAGAGAGGGGATAAACCCTTCCCCTAGGAGGCTCAGCTCCAGGCAAGAGATCAATAGGACAGTCGTAGGGGCGATGAGGCCAAAGAGTCTCCGCAGCTTTTTTAGAGAATACGTCTGTGTAGGACCAATAAACCTTGGGAATAGGAGTGAGGTCTATGGGTATCTCTGTGGTGGTGACCTGAATGCTGTCCCTAATGCATCTGCTTTTACATGAATCATCCCAAAAAGGAATTCTCCCAGAAGACCACTCAATATGGGGAGAGTGGTGGCGGAGCCAAGGTAATCCTAACAGAACCTCATCCATTCCCTCAGGAAGGACAAAAACAGATATATTCTCCTGATGGGACAGTGACATAGACAGGGAGAGAGGGATGGTCAGATGGGTGATTTGTGATTACAGAATGGCTCTATTCAGCACTCGAACCGACACAGGCTCGGCGAGCATCACCAGAAGTATGGAGTGGCGAGAAGCAAAGGTGGATGACATAAAATTCCCCTCTGCCCCAGAATCCACACAGAGCTTGACAGGTAGAGTGGATGAACCTCGGGTAATTATCCCTTTTTTGGAGCAATTTAGGAGCAAAAGTCAATGCATCCACTGACCCTGCTCCTATGGTTACTGGACGCGACAGTTTATTCGACCACTGTGGAAACCTGTTGGCATAGTGTCCTGTCTGCTGGCAAAGATAACAGATCACGGGTACTCGGGCGGCCCGAGACTTTGGTACCGCTCGCAAAACCTCCATGTCTTCGGGGGACTCGGGCGCCTGTACAGAAGATTCTAGAGGGTTGGCAAAGATGGGAGCCAGCCGAAACCTCTGCCTGCACTGGGTCCGCTCTAACCTCCGCTCGTTAAAACGGAGGGCGATGCAGGTAGATAGGGAAATGAGCTCCTCCAGTGTGGCAGGAATCTCCCTGGTGGCCAAAGCAACCTCTCCAGTACACAGGAATGAGGACTTTATCCGGTCACTGTAACTCAGCGGCCAGAGTCCGAAATTGGACGGCAAACTGGCTGACCATGGATGAACCCTAATATATTGCCAGCAGTTGGAGCGCCGTATCGTGGTTGACATGAGGTCCTAAGAATACCTGTCTCAGAGCGTATAGGAAGAGAGGAGCACTCTGCACCACATGATCGTCGCGCTCCCACAGCGGCTTTGCCCACTCCAAAGCCCTGCCCATCATGAGGGATAATACGAAACCCACTTTCGCCCGCTCCGTGGGAAAATGTGCAGCCAGAAGCTCATGATGTATGGAGCACTGACTCACGAATCCCCGACATTGCTTACTGTCACCAGCAAACTTGTCTGGAAGCGGGAGACGGGATAAAGTCGGAGCAGGGGCAGAGGACAAATTGGCTGCAGCCACGCTAGCAGCCTGAACAGCGACTGCGGTAACATCCACAGCTGAGGTTGCGCGCTCTAAAGCCGCCAACCTACCCTCCAGCTGCTGGATGTACCGCTGTAGACGCTGGTCGTCCGCCATTTTACTAGCCAGACTCTGGCACTAGTATTATGTTAAGGGCTGCAGAACGCACTAAATAAATATAAATAATAGGTGAGTTCGCAGTCCAGGGTCCACAATGCAGGCAGAGCCTGCTGCTAGTAAGATGGCACTATATGGCAGTATAAGTGAACTCTGTTACGCCACAGAGTCGCTGACATAAATGCTGTGGCACTATATGGAGGTTTGTGCCAACTCTGTTACTCCACAGAGTCGCTAAGGTAGAGAGTATGTCCTGTTAAACCCACAGGAGTACACAAATAACTGCAGAGCGGATAGAAGTCTGTGGTCATGCAGACAGCAACGCAAACAACCAACTCCTCACCGGAGTAGCCGGTATTCTAGAGGCTATTTCAGCCAAGCCCTGAACACGGGCATACAAAACTCCTCACCGGAGGTGCCGATATTCTAGTGGCTTATTTCAGCCGAGCCCTAACCGCATGCGTACATGACCACACTTTGACCACACTGGCGCAAAGCACATATCAGGATTGCTACTAGCGCATGGCTGTGCGGCTATGCAACCCTTTTATAGCAGCAACAACTGCAGGACTTTCCTGGAAGAACCAATAGAAGCCTGCCCCAGAACTCGAGCAGCTTCAGGACCTTCCTGGAGGACCAATGGGAGTCGCTGCAGTAGCCGAGCATGTGACCCCTGATCTCCTATGAGAGATCTTACCCCGGGCATCCTCAGAAGGGAAAACACAGGACTTAGTCCCAACTATGTCTAATTGCCGCTGTCTTGCACTGGTTACAATGGCAGGACCAGTGACTCGGAAAACCGGGACATGACCACGGGTTTCAGGAGGGACACATCACCGTGGATTAGAACATGCGGAAGTGTGGCCCTTTCCATGGTCACTAAACTTCCAGAGTCAAAAAGTCCCATCACTTGAACATCGTTCACAGTAATCTGTCATTATTGAGGTTTGTCGCAGGTTGAGGAACAGCACTGCGGCAGGGAAGGTGAAGTAGTAATAACACTGGCCTGCGCTACAATTCATTGTGGCATGGTCAAGGGACAAATGGCTGATATATGACTAGGGATTTGACGCCCACAACAGATAATGGTAAAAGTTGTCACCTTCTAACCCAGCTCAGACCACTCCTAGGTGTTTGTGTTTCCTTCAGACGTGGGCTTGGGCCTGTTCTTTCACGTCTCATAGAAATGTGAACTTAGGTTCCCTTGATCGGGGTGTCCTCCATGACCCAGTATCTTTCCATTAGGCTCACAAGGTCATTTGCATTCTGTAGATCTTCTTGGGTAATTCATTTTTGCACTAATTTTGGTAGTATGTGGCTAAATTAGTCTACCAACACTCTTTCCACCATCGGTGTGGGAGAGCAGGTATTGGATTGCAACCACTTTTGCACCAGGTATAACAGGTTGAACAGCTGGGACCAGGGAGGCTTGTTCTTTGGTAGCACCAGAGGAGAATACATTGTGCTCAGATTCCCTGTGTGATGCCCTAACTTGCCATATTCTTCGCCTTCAGCTTGTCTTACTCCTTAGCATACTGCATGGCAAGGTATTAGTACACTTTCTGAGGTTACCTAAGGTATGGAGCTAGGACCTCTACCCATTGCTCTAGGAACTGTTTCTTTATGTCTGCCACCCTATCAAATACAGTCAGGAAAGCCTTGACGTAGTTTTCCATAGTCATCTTCTGTAAGGCCTCCCGTACCTTTCGCCTCACCCAGATACCCACTTTCCCTGGCAGGTGATACCATCTCCCTGGCCAAAACAGTTTCTGCAAGGAGAGCCATAAGCTGTTGGTGCTGCTGCTGAACATGCTGTAATTGCTGCTGATGCTGCTGCTGAACCTGCTGCTGGTTAAAAGTTTTTTGTTTTCCTGTTGGATCTGCTACTGGTGCTCCTGTACCTACTGCTGCAGCATCTAGATTAATTGGTTAACAAGCTTCTCCATGGTTTCAGACTGTGTTCGAAAAAAGTAGCTACCTGTACCCAGGACATTCAATCTTTACACTGCAATCGCCTGTGCTCTCTAGTACTTCAGGTCCGTATTCTCCACCAATTGAGGGGATTCACTGTTACTGGTAAGCATTATGCATTAGACCTTAGGTAGGGCTCACACAGGCAATGCAGTTTTGGTCCAAACACATGCCATTTTCATTGCTATCTACAGGTTGCACAGTACCAAAACAAACTCATAAACATAAATACATAGCCTTGTCCAGTTGATAGCTAAACAGAACAGACCTAGGATACTCATAGACAGCTGAGCTAGCCCCAGCTCAGTCAAGCAAAACTGATATTGGCCATAGCAACCACTGATATTTGCGGTTCTCTGCACATGGTGTGTGCAGACTCTTCTCAGAGAGTGATTCTGGCATGTCTCTCTCTTCAGCGCAAAGACATAGATAGTCTAGATAGTCTGGTCAGTTTCCCTGTGTTGACTGAGTTTTATGAACACTTTGCCTGTTTATATGAAGAGCCAGCAAAGGTGCGCTAATCACATCCTGCATAGCTAGGAAATAACCCTAGCCTACCTGGCATTGCTACAGTTGTTATTTATTCTTATATCCTGTATTTTTGTTCTGTAAGCTTAGATATTCTTTGATAAATGGTCTCATTTCATGATTTATTCACTTTACAATATTTGTTTAGATTTGAAACCAAAACTTTGGCGACCCTTCATTTTTTAAAGCCCCTTTCCTGTTTTGTCCAAATGTTTTAGTTGCTGGTTTTGGCTGCAAGTTCTTCAAAATGTCACAGGCGATTCATAAATTTAGCGCACTCAAAAATGTCTTTTTTTTTCTTGAACTGTTTTCAGAATATTTGGTGCCAAGAGTTGTATATTTCCCAAAATGGCAAAAAATTGCTCCAAAATACTGGCACACTCAAAAAAAAACATCTGGGAGGGGTGGTTGAGTGAAGTTGTGCCACATTTTGTAACTAATTAAAAAGTTGCAATTGATGAATCTGGCAAAAACTTCTGAAATTGCTAAACTCCATCCACAAAACGGGAAAAAAATAAAAATCGACAAGCACATATAAAATAGACTTTGAAAAAAGCACAAATCGAATAATTATTTGGGTGCAAACAAAAAAGAGCAAAAAAAAGGTGTATAATACTGAAATCAAGACAAAAAAACAGGTGCAAAGGCAATGATTAATTGGGGCCTTTGTATGTTGTGTGCATAAAAAAATCCTTGTCCTACATTAAAGAAGTGTGGAAATGAATTAATAATTTTAGAGAAATAAAATGAAGATGCTGTAAAAGGTTTGAGCCGAATAATTAGTTTGAGTAGTATGCAGCAGATAGGGACAGAATAGTTTCCATATCGGATAACCCTTAAGAAGATCAAAATGTAAATTAAACTTTGAATAACGTCTTTACCTATTTTACAGTAATCAACATAACTATGGTAAAATTATTATACCTGTTTAATATGATTTTGCCAACACACTATATTATGCTTACTTTGCAATGCATTGACACATGCAATTATTATCCTGCAGTACATCAAAGCAAAGTCACATATTATAGAGCATTTTTGCCACAATAAAACTCTTTTATTGTAATTCCATCAGTAATGTGCAAACATTAGTGCTTTCAATGCATGGCTTGTATTTATATTTTATTCTTAATCACAGATACTTATTTAAATGCAAATCCATTTCAATAAATCTATGTGGGCTGGAAGGTATGCGAGCATCGTGCCCATCCAGCCCATCAACAAAGTGGAGTGTTATGCAAACACATATTTTGGAAACAAAATCATATTTGAAATACTGTAATTAGTGCTCAAGCTTCTAACAGAATTTACCGACCTATAATAGTCTGTGCTAGATTTCCTATTTTAAGTTGTTTGGGGATGTAAACTTTCACGCATCATTAGGAAGAGCATTTTATTCACAGTTTGAATTTGATGTTGAAGACTGTCAAATGCAATTTGAAGTGATAATTCTTCAATCTCTCACATATACATATGATATTACTTCACAAATGTCTAAATGACTTAAATGTTTTTAGATTCTGAGCCAAGTGCAAAATGGTTCTTGTAATGAGAAAAGATAACTGAGCTTTATTCTGCCAGTAATATTTTATAAAGTATTTTTTTATATGACGTGAACGCCTTTTTCTTGAATTTTATGTCTTTTATTCTGCTTGAAAATCAAATTTAAGTACATTTTGCCTCAACTAGGACAATTTTTATTTACAATCACGGGAGGGGAGAGTGCTGTAAGTATAAATTAATCAAAAGTCTATATTTGATTCTAGAAATTGTGACAAGGTCACTGACGACGCTATATGTATCAGGAGAGATATGTGTCTTGAAGGTTGCTATCTTCCTTGATGTGAATCCTACAAGTTTGTCTCCAGCATGTATGTGCTGAGGGGTTAATCAGCTATTTCAAGGGTTTGAGTTTTCTGTGAGTAGGTGTAATAGATGCGTGAAATGCCTATTCACCATATCTCCACCTTAAGGGTGTGGTTGGGGAAGTTAAATGTCCAGCTACTATGTTTTTTCTCTGTTGTATGTTTGGAGACAGGAAAGTTTCCAGACAGTAGCTCCAGGTACAGCTGAAGTTTTATTGTATCCAAAGAGGGTAAATCCCTCAAGCATATGGGCTCTGATATACATAATCATTTGATTTGCCGTAAGGCCTGAAAGGCCATGTTTATTGTGTTAAATCAGACAGTGGTTTATCATAGAACTAGATGGAGGCCCAATGCTATAACATCGGGAGGGCGGTAATGTCTCGATGGGGCAGACATTGCAGCACTTAGAATCTCTCCCCATGTGCTCACCCACCAATCCACTCTCTCTTTCCCCATGTGCTGACTTCTCCCATCTGTGCTCTCTTCTTTGACCTGTCTACCCCATGTGCTATCTCCCTTGTCTGCTGTCTCTCCTTCCTGTGCTGTGTTCTCTACTCATGTGCTGTCCTGTTTGAGCTGTCTCCTCACTGTGCTCTATCTCTCTCACCCCTGTGTGCTTTCTCTCTCTCCCATCTGTTTCTTCTCCTCTCATGTGATCTCTTCTTTGACCTGTGTACCCCATGTGCTATATCACAGCTCCTGGGCAGGAGAGGAAGCAAAAGACAATACTGACATTACAGCAGGAGATCGCAGAGATACATTTTGTGAGGTAAAATTTTGTTTAAAAACAGTCGGTGAAATATTTTACCTCACAAAATGAATCCTCGGTGTTTCCCTGCTGTAATGTCAGTATTGTCTTTTGCTTCTTCCCCTGTCCAGGAGATGTGGTATGCTCTGTACACAGTCAGACACAGACAATTTTTAAAATGAACTTTCATTTGTGGGAAAACCCCTTTAATATGACCGGCTACCTCTGTCTGTAGACACGTCGCGCATCTGCCATGTGTGTTTGTGTGTGTTGCAACGGTGTTCCACTGGTGGTACCGCGCAAGAGGCTGATACCACCAGCAGTTTCCATATTGAGACACCTATCACTTGGGTGTCCCAATATGGCTGTCGGTGAACTTCCGCTGCTTGGAATTCTAGGATATGGACACATCTGTATGGAACAGGATGTGAAGAGATTGCAAAGTAATTATATATAGATGATAGAGTGTTAGAGTTGGAAGAGACCTCAGCATGTCCAACCACCTGCTCAATGCAGGATTCACTAAATCATCTCAGACAGATGTATATCCAGCCTCTGTTTGAAGACTTCCATTGAAGGAAAACTCACCACCTCTCGCGGCAGCCTGTTCTACTCATTAATCACCCCGACTGTCAAAAAGTTTTTTCTAACATTTAATCTGTATCTTCTCCCTTTAAGTTTCATTCTATTGCTTCTCCTGTTTCCATGTGCAATTGAGAATAATGATCTCTACACTGTGATATCCCTTCCTTCAGATATTTGTAGACAGCTATTAAGTCTCCTCTTAGCATTCTCTTTTCCAAGCTAAACATTCCCTGATCCTTTAACCTTTCCTCGATGGACATACTTTGCAGTCTGCTTACCATCCTGGTAGCTCTTCTCTGAACTTGTTCAAGTTTTTCAAAGTCTTTTTTAAAATGTGCTGCCCAGAGCTGGACATAGTATTCCAGATGAGGCCTAACCAAAGAGGAATAGAGTGGAGGGATAATTACTTCACGTGATCTAGATTCTGTTCTTCTCTAAATGCATCCTCAAACTGTGTCTGCCTTTTTTGCTACTGCAGCACTCTTTTGACTCTTGTGCAGTCTGTCATCTATTAGTACACCCAAGTATTTTTCACATGTGCTGTTGCTTAGTTCTATTCTTCCCATTTTATAGATGTCATTTTTGTTTTCTTGTCCAGATATAGAATCTTGCATTTCTCCCTGTTAAATACCATTCTAGTAGTCGCCGTCCATTGTTCAAGCTTATCTAGATCCTTCTGAATCCTTTCTCTCGTTTCTAGTATTAACTATCCCTCATAGCTTTGCATTGTCTGCAAATTTAATTAGTTTACCTTCAGTTCTCTTATCTAGATAATTTATAAAACTGCTGAACAACAATGTGGTGAGGACAGAGCCTTGTGGTACCCCACTTAAAACACTTTTCCAATTGGATGTGCAACCATTTATTACCACTTTGTGAGTACAGTCACTGATCTAGTTTTGAATCCACCTAACCGTAGCCTTGTCAATCCAATACTTGGTCATTTTTTCAATAATGATAGTGTGAGATACTTTATCAAATGCTTTGCTGAAGTCAAAATCTATTATATCTACTGCATTTCCCTGTTCCACCCAGTCAGTGATTTCATCATAAAAGGAAATTAGAATAGTCTGGAATTACTTGTTTTCTGCAAACCGATGCTGGTTCTGGTTAATTACTGTGTTCTTCTCAAAAGTACTCACATACATGCTTTTAATAATTTGTTCAAATATCTTTCCTGATATAGAAGTAATGCTCATTAGCCTGTAATTTCCTGGCTCTGACTTCTTTCTTTTTTTGAAGATAGAGACAACTTTTGCCTTTCTCAAATCTTCTGGGACTTCTTCTGTTTTCCATGATTTTTCAAAGATTCTGGCAAGTGGTTCTGCAATTTCTTCTGCTAACTATTTCAGTATCCAAGTATGTAACTCATCTGGACCAGGAGATTTAAATTTATTTAAATTAGCTAAGTGTTCCCTCACTCCCTCTCTGCCTATGGATAGTGTTGATTATTTTATTCCTTCAATGGCACTGAGAAGATCAGTTGATGTTACAGTTGCTTTCTTAGAGAACACAAATGTAAATTAGGAATTTAAAAGTTCGGCCTCCTCAATATCAGTTTTGAGAACTTCTCTTTTTCATTCTTTAAAAATCCTATAGCATCTTTTGACTTTTCATTTGCTTTTGACATACCCCCAATATACTTTTTACTGCTTTTGGTCTCCCTTGCAAGCCTTACTTCATTACTGGCTCTATCTCTTTTAACTCTTGGCCTGTATTCCCTGCATACAGCATTATATTCTTCTTTAGATATACCCCATTTCCATTTGATATACTTCTGTTTTAATAAGTGATTTAGTTCTGTGCTCATCCACCCTGGTCTACTTCCAATTCTTTCTTCTTTTCGGGATTGTTACCTATTTTGCAGTGAGAATTTATTTTAGCAAAATCTCCCATTCTTATTGGACATTTCTATCCTTTAGAACATCCAGCCATTGGACCTTTCCTACCCTCTTTCTGAATCCATAAAAACCTGTCTTTCATAAGTCCAATTTTAAAGCCTTAGTCCTTGCTGGTCTTCCTTGTAATCCAAAATTCGAGGATAGCATGATCGCTGCCTCCTAAATTCCCAGCCACCTTTACTACCTTAACCAATTCCTCCATCTTGGTAAGAATTAGGTCCAAGATTACAGATCCTCTTGTTCTCTCTTCTACCTTTTGAAAGATAAAGTTGTAAGCAATAGAAGATAAGAATTTTCTGGACCCAGAACTTTTTCCTGAGAGAGATTCCTAATAAATATCTGGACAACTAAACTTTCCCATGATCACTATGTCATACATTTTTGAGAACAGAGACATCTGGTGTAAAAAGAGTTCATCCATATCTTCAGTCTGTTCAGGTGGCCTATAGAAAATACCTGCAATAGTGTCTTTTCTGTCTTTATGTTGTTTTTAATAAAAAACATGTCGTTCGTTTTTGTCATATTTAATAAACCAGTAGAAGACTAACCCAAGAAGCGCTTCTATGTCTACCTCTGAAAGCAGCTGAGTAAGTTAACCTACCACTAGAGTTGAACGAAACAGGCCGGTCAGTTTAAAAAAATCACAGACTTTTGCCAAAG
>VIAB01036606.1:13094-26099 GCA_009801035.1 Oophaga pumilio
CACAAGACACAACAGAGGCTCACAGCTGCTGCGTTCTGAGGTAACACAGTTCCTTGCCTTAGGTAACACAGGAATGAATGTTTCAGCCATATCACCAGCTCTATGATATCATCATAAATCAAGCAGTGACATATAAGCTCAACGCCACTCAGCTTCTACATCTCTGATTTCATTTATGATGGGCTCACATGACTAGCGACACGCCAGAAACATTCACTGCTGTGGTAAACCAGGCCCAGAAATATCTTACCTTAGTAAGTAGCAGTTGTGAGTCCCTGCTGTTTTGTCTGTATGTTTACTTATCATAAATGACATATGCTTCCTTCCCTGTGCATTAATTGTGATGTGTGGCAACCATGAATAGGAGCATCTCTGCACGATGAGACACAGCCATTACACAGTACACAGCAGGGGCACATTTATAAGATTATCTCAGCACAGGAACATTTTTTAACACGTCTAATTGTGTAAATTATTATTATTCCAAAATCTATTAAAATATACTTTTTCATGGGACAAGCACTTCAAAAAGCTCAATTTAGTGAGGCTAGACCCTAAAAATTTGGTTTTGAAACTGTTACTACAAATGTGTTATATGTGGATATATTTACCTTTAAAACTTGGCATGCCAAGTAATTTGCATCTTGTTTTCATACCTATGCAATGACAGGTAACTTCTACTGCATTTATTCATCACTCCTTTGATATCATTACAGATTATTTTAACTGCACTCACATTTCTTTGAGTTTTAAAAATGTCATAAAATTAATGACAGAGACGAGAAAGGAGGTTTGGCACAAAAGTGGCCACAATTTTCTATCTCTTCCACAATACTTGTGTAACTGAAAATACTGCTTAATCAGAATGGTGGCTCATGTAAACACTCCCGATCATACACTCTATTAGAGCATGTTGACTTCAAAGGTTTCCAAAATGGAGAGCATCTCTGAGTGGGCAATTCTCGTTCTTGCGAACCTCAACAATTCTTAGATTGCATGTGCATCCAATAATCTGAATGACCGCTTTGGAGTACTTATTGCATACTGCGGAAAACCTGGTCTAGATGGCTATGATTTTCTAGAACAAAATTGGCTGTTTATTGTGGGTTTCTGAAGCGGGACAAATACGTTGATCACCACAGGGGCTGTTTTCTGCAAATAGTTTGGTATCTGATGATTACATGATTTCATAATTACATAGTAGATGGAAAAAGGCAAATGTCCATCAAGACCAAATTATATTTCTAAATTGTTGATCCCGAGGAAGGCAAAAGCTCCAACTGGGCAGATGGCAATTGTTAGATATTGAAAGAAACATTTTGCAAAGTGGTTGTAGTGACATCTATCTATGAAGAAGCATAGTTTTTAAAGGGAATCTGTCACCCTAAATTGGCGGGATATTTAAATGATGGCAGTCAGGTCAGATGGGCGGTGTTTTGGGTACTTGCCTTAACATGTTGTTCGCCGCTGTCTCCATTATTTCTGAGAATTGTAGTCGTTGCCCTCCATATAATGCGCCTGCGCATTGCAATCTGCGGGCAAAGCATACTGCGTGTGCGCAATTCAAGATTGCAATGCGCAGACGTGTTATATGGAGGGCGATGACTACAATTCCCAGAAAAAATGGAGACAGCGGCGAACAACATGTTAAGGCAAGTACCCAAAACACCACCCATCTGACCTGACTGCCATCATTTAAATATCCCGCCAATTTAGGGTGACAGATTCCCTTTAAGGACAAATCCTTTGCTCTAAGTTATTATAATACAAATTCATTTTCCCTGTAAGAAGTTAAACATGAAACGCGCGTTGGGGTCGCCTTTGCTATATCCATTCAGTTTTTTCTCATTTATTATTACCTCCTTCTTTTTTTGTAATCACATCTTTTTATTTTGATTTTGATGTAGATGATGCGTCCTGCATTATACACATTGTGAAGTGAAATCTCTCACCTGTGGTAAGAGCATAAAACATCACTGCCCACATCAGTGCGCAAGCGCCATGCAACATGTTTCCTGGCATTTCCGATAGCAGGGATAAAAACAATGAAAGTGAAAGTTTCCGGTACATTGGAGCCAGAGTTTCGCTTGGCGATTGAGCAGTGATGTTTTGTGCACTTCTCGCAGTAGGGCAAAGCACAATGCACTTGCATGGGCCCATGAGGCTGCTGTGCAGGTGTGACATTTTCTTAGGCTACATGGATGACGCTGTATGCGTCATCCACACCAATCAAAGCAGGAGGACGGGGATTAGGAGCAGAGAGGAGGCACAGCTGCTGCAGAGAGGATGCCTATTGGACCGGGCCATTCTCATTTACATGCAATGCGGGAGCAATTAAAATGGTATTTTTGAGGGCATACAGGGGGAATCAGGAGATGATAGACATTTTGTGGAATGCAGTACAAAAGCGCATAATGGTGGTTGCATTTGTTCAGAGACTCAAAAACTGGTGACAGATCCCTTTAAACATTGTTTTATGTCTTTGCTTTGTAAAATAATAAAAGTTTGATAATATTACTGAGCTTTTGAACTCCTAATTCCTTGTAGAGTTTTATTTGCTATTTTGGAGCGCCCTTTACAGATTTTGGCCTTATGTAGGGGTTAATAAGACAAATTTTAATTACGAGTTAGGTCCCGCTTCCTTGAAGTTTGTACAAAGCAGTTTACTTGTGCTCTAGTATAATCTGAATAGTTTTCGGAAAAAATGTACTCTGTATTATTGAATATTTCTTTTTGGTTTCACTTATCTTTTCAGTGTCTAAGGGATAATGTTTCTCCTTGTGGAGAGTAAGATACCGGCTCTGGCATGCCAATGTAAGGAGGCTTATTCGCCCGGCAATGCTAATCCGGGAAATGTAATATGCTGTTTGCCTCTTCAGACGCGGGGCATAACCCCCCGTAACACCGTATCTGGAAATTGAGATTCTGATTAGGCTTTTCTCCTAAGTCATATTGCAAGACTTGTTAAAGGGTCGACAACGACTTGCAAGATTGCTGCTTGCAACACGTTACGCTATAGAGATCCTCCCTGAAGAGGCAATTTGCATATTACTTATCTTTTTAGAAATGTTTGTGACCTTGAACACTGAAGAGCCAAGGAATAGCCATAAAGAAGTTGTTTGTCACTTTGTGCCATGTTTATCAATAGGCTGTAAATTATTAAATGGAAACTTGTGATTTTCACTGGGCATCGTCAATACACCAGTATTATTTCCCAGCAGACATGCCTACATATAAGAGGGTGTGAAATGATTCAATACTGTATGATAGTGTACGAGCTCATTAATAATATAATAAGGATGATGATATTTTCATTTATTTTTCATTTAGATAATTGTCTGATAAGCATCATTTCTTCAAAGCACGCCTTTCACAATATGTGGGTGCATTGTACCAGAGTTTTTAAAGTAATAATTACACCCACTATATATTTATACAATATTCACACACAATATTACCCAAATACAATATAAACTAATTAAATGAATTTCCTTGTTGTACCAATGTATGATAATATGGCATCTCTACTGATGCACGCAAAGTCATGAGAGAAACGAAGTATCCCACATTTGAATTGTAAGGTATCAGGACTTAATGAAATAAAATCTTGTTCTTAGGATTTGTGAAAATGAAGTAAATGCAATCCTGACAAACAACAACACATGAGGAATTACACTGTGTCATTATTTAACAAAGGTTAAAAAGCAAAAACAGTATTTAAAAAAATGAAGTCCACCCCATGAACTGGTGGCTTGTAGAACAGGTTTAGCAGCAATAACTTGAAGTAATGAGTTTTCTTATGACTTTTCAGACTCTCACATCTCTCTAGAGTAATTTTGGCCAACTCTTGTTGATGAAGTTAATTAAGTTCATTGAGGTTTTTGTGCATTCACTTATGTACAGCTGTCCTATAGGGGTTTAACCCCTTAGCCCCAAGACTTGTTTACACCTTCGCGCGCGATCAGGCCAATTTTTACAATTTTGAGCACTGTCACTTTATGAGGTCATAACTCTGGAACACTTCAATGGATCCCACTGATTCTGAGAATGTTTTCTCATGACATATTGTACTTCTTGACAGTGGTAAAATTTCTTTGATATGACTCGCGTTTATTTGTAAAAAAAATTGGAAATTTGGCAAAAATGTTGAAAATTTTGCACTTTTCAAACTTTTAATTTTTATGCCTTTAAATCAGAGTCATATCGCACAAAATAGTTAATAAATATTATTTCCCACATGTCTACTTTGCATCAGCACAATTTTTTAAGCACAATTTTTTTTTGTAAGGAAGTTATAAGGGTTTAAAGTTGACCAGCGATTTTTCATTTTCACAACAAAATTTGCTTTACCATTTTTTTAGGGACCAACTCACATTTGAAGTGACTTTGAGGGGCCTATATGACAGAAAATACTCAAAAGTAACACCATTCTAAAAACGGCACCCCTCAAGGTACTCAAAACCACATTCAAGACGTTTATTGACCCTGCGGGTGCTTCACACAAATTAATGGAAGGTCGAAGGAAAAATAAATATTTACTTTTCTCTCACAAAAATTTTCCTTTAGACCTTTTTTTTTCCAAGGGTAACAGTAGAAAATAGACCATACAATTTGTTGTGCAATTTCTCCTGAGCATGCCAATAACCCATATGTGGGAAAAAACACTGGACACACAGCAGGGCTCGGAAGGGAAGGAGCGCCATTTCACTTTTTGAATGTAAAATTTGCTAACATAATTAGCGGACACCATGTCATGTTTGGAGAGCCCCTGATGTGACTAAACAGTGGAATCGCCCCCCAAGTGACAACATTTGAGAAACTAGACACATTTGGGAACTTATCTAGATGTGTATTGAGCACCTTGAACCACCAGGTGCTTCAAAGAACTTTATAACGTTGAGCTGTGAAAATAAAAAAAATCACATTTTTCCCGCAAAAATCTATTTTAGCTCCAAATTTTGCATTTTCACAAGAGTAACAGGAGAAAATGGACCCCAAAATGTGTTGTGCAATTTCTCTTTAGTTCACCGATACCCCATATGTGGTGGAAAACTACTTTTGAAAAATAATGCAAAGCTCAGAAGGGAAGAAACACCATATTACAGTGCAGATTTTGCTGTACTGGTTTGAGGGTGCCATGGTATTTTGGCAGTGCCCCTGAGGTGCCAGAATAGCAGAACCCCCCCCATTGACGCCACAGGTGTGTCACAGACTTTTATACCATTGGGCAGTGAAGAAAAAATGACTTACATTTTTACCACCAAGATTGTGTGTTAGCCCCAAGTTTTATATTTTCTCACTGGGAAATGGGTAAAAATGGCACCAGAATTTGTCCCACAATTGCTGCTGAATGTAAAAATACCCCATATGTGGCAGTACAGTACTACTTTGCCATACGGAGTGACACGGGAGGGACGGAGCGCTATTTGCCTCCTGAAGCGCAGATTTTCCTAGAATAGTTTGCAGATTCCTTATAAAGAGTCCCTAAGTGCTAGAAGAGCAGAATCACCCCTCAAGTGACCCCATTTTGGAAACTATAATCCTTTGGGAATTCATCTACAGATGTAGTGATGATTTTGACTCCATGGGTGCATTCTAGAAAGAAGCAGCCGTGGATGTTGCTGAGTGAAAATTGCAAACTGCCACTGTAGTGACCAGCACGCTATAGTGACCAGTACGCTGTAGTGACCAATACATTATGCCCAACTCATGCTTCTGGAGACACGCATCTGTAAATTCGGCAGGCTCTCATCACTACAGAAGTGCCAAATATGTGGGTGCTAAATGTGGTCTAGGCACACTGGGACTCAGAAGGGAGGGAGGAATTTGGATTTGCGAGTGGAAAATTTGTTGAATTTCTTTTAAGGAGCGAGGAGCCATTTCACTTTTCTAGAGACTTTGCGCTACCAGTAATGTTGAAGCCCACTATATTTCCATTAACAGATGACTGACCTGAGTGAGGTCTTGCTTTTTTGTGGATTGTTTTATTGGGAACATTTTACATAACATTTAAGATCACATTTATCCGGCGCTCTACGCTGAGCACTTACGTTGGGGTTTCCATCTAAATCTGTGACGTGACAGATGAAACCCCTGATGGATCTATTCACTATAATGCGGTGGCAGAGTTACTGTGGACTCCGTCTGGCCTCTTTTCAGCATTGTCCTTTTCAGAAGTGCACAAAACTGTGGCCGACGGCACTTTTATGCAATCCTAAAAAAAGAATGCCAAGAGTGTGCAAAGCAGTCATCAAAGCAAAAGGTGGCTACTTTGAAGAACCTAGAATATAAGACATAATTTCAGTTGTTATACACTTTTTTGTTAAGTATATAATTCCACGTGTTGATTCATAGTTTTGATGCCTTTAGTGTGAATGTACAATTTTCATAGTCATGAAAATACAGAAAAATGTTTAAATGAGAAGGTGTGTCCAAACTTTTGGTCAGTACTGTATAAACCTCTGGTCTGTCACTGCCAGGATACCCCAATAACACCAGAACGGTATGCTGCTACCAGTTCCTCGTTAGATATAAACCAGGTCCGTTAACAAGCTTATATCGGGTCAGAAACCAACCCCAGGTAGCGTATAGTACTAGCCAAACACACAGACGTGGGAAATCGGGTTTTGAGATAAAAGGGCAGCCCAAAATTAATTGATATTTTAATTGCCGAAAGGCACACTAGATGCAACAAATATATACGGAGTGAAACAGAATAGGAGGTTACTGTATTTTGCAATCTATAAGACACGCTGGACCATAAGAGGTACCCCAAATTTTTGGGAGGAAAATAGTAAAAAAAAATGTTGTAAAATGGTGATGTGCCTTATAGTTCGCTTTTGCGGTAGCTTCTCTGGAGCCGAGATCTGAGTCTTCGGTGCCATTTTTCTGAAGTCGACTGCAGTCAAAAGGATGGAAAGTGCTGATGCTCCCGACATTTCGTAAAAGCAAAATCCCACCGCATATTTGTACCACTGATCACCCCCTCCTTCCAGCCCAAGGTCCGCAGCATCGCCCCACTCTGGCCTCCACTGCCGTCAGCTTCCTGTAGCAGTGACCTTGCTTTCTGGGACTCTGCTCCATCGCAGATGTCACAACCACCCACCCAGCAAGCTACATTCAGATTTTAAGACGCACCCTTATTACCCCCCCAAATGTGGGGGAAAAAAGTGTGTTTTATAATTCAGAAAATATGGTATATTATTTACCTTACTTACATGTTATGCATTAAAACATTTTCTATGTTACTCAGTCTTGTCAATATGTTGGAAATTGCCCTTGTATTCAGTGAGATATTGATTAAAATCTAACTTTTAAAAGGAGGTGTACTCATTTATGCTGAGTATTGTAGATAAAATCTTTAGGTAAGAAGGGAATGTGTGGGTTATCTGTTGTTCAGTTCACTGAAAAGGATACCAAATCCAAATAAACATCACAGAAAAAAGTTTGCACTTACCAATACTTGGACACAATAGTAAAACTGCAGGATGCAGAAGGCCTTCACAATAAAAGATGGGAGGAGGCCCAGTTGCTTAGTATTATTGATGTACACAGCTTCTGTAGGGCGCCAGTCACACAGATACGTGCAGTGCACCATGCCAGCTACAGCCTATTGATGGTGACTATGCTATTAAATCAGGTGGTAAAGTTAAACCCACTTTCTAAGCGCATCCCACAAGGTCCAACACCCTATTATTCCCCCCAACCATCATCACCACCTACACTACAGGGTCTGACTGCATTCTGCAAAGTTGAAGAAATACATGGAGTATTAGTTGATATTGTGGACAAAATATGCACGCTCACAACCCACGTTAAACATCCTCAATGTGCTGTTAGTTACTACAGTAAAAATAAAAGCAATTCACTACTAAAGACTTAAATCCCAAAAACACATCAGAGAAAAAACATCAGTCATACTTACTAATACAGTACCTGGTCGCAATACAAACACATTATAGGATACAGTAGGTTTCTGTAATAAAAAGAGGAGGTGGTACAAGTGGAAAATACTGCTGAAAATCCACTTGCAAACCTATACCACCCTATGAGGGGAAGGCTACTTAGTATTGTTGATGCACATAGATAAGGGTCCTGTCTGAACCCTGCAGAGTATTAGTGTTGTGACCAGGTTTTGGTAAGTTTGGCCATTTTTTCTGTTATATCTACCCGCGGCTCACCTATTTTACATACTAATATTATTATACATTTGTTGCTCAAGGAAATATTTTATATTACTTTTGATTGTGTCTGGGACAGTCTGCAACCTTTAGTTGTTATTACTAATCAAGTACACTAAATTGGGCTATTCTTTACATAAAAGATAAACTCTTTGAACTTTGCATTCTGTACACTTTCTCACAAGGTTAAGGGTTATTCAGTGTATTATGGACTACACATTAACATACGTTTGAAATTCAAACTTTTTCTGCTGATAAGAGGTGTATCATTTATAAGGCGAGGAGAGGTTTGCCAGTCATGGCCCGCTTCTCTGACTTCATATTGAGAGGTATACAGGCCATACCTGTTCTTTTCTATCTCCAATTTGGGAAATGAATTATGTCACTACTATATCTATCAAGCAAAGAAAAAACGATCAGCACCTCCTAATGTGAACACATGCAAGCTGCGAGGACTGCACAATATAGACAAAAAATTCACTGCAGCACATGTGCATGAATCTAGGCCATGTGAAAACACAGAAAAACATTAAAACCCTCGATTTAAACAAATTTCTCAAAATTTTGTAAAAAAATTTTTTCAAAAAATTTTTTTTTACTTACAGTAATAGATGAAAATGAAGTTTCTTAGTGCACAAATTGGCCAATTCATGTATGCCCATCAACCACGGCAAGGTGACCTCCCTCTGATGGGTCCCTGCTCTACACTACAAGCCACTTCTGGGTCACCAACCTATAACTTTGGACAAACATGTCACTACTGGGCTACGCCCTGTTTTAATCGGGGTTTTAATGTTTTTCTGTGTTTTCACATGGCCTAGATTCATGCACATGTGCTGCAGTGAATTTTTTGTCTACTATATCTATCATACATATACGTCAGTTTAAAGGGAATCTGTCATCTGATTCATATTACCCAAACCACAATTGAAGCCAGGTACTGTCATGGCCAAAAGTGTTGGCACCCTTGAAATCATTCCAGATAATTATTGCTGTTACACATGTTATGTAGTACATATGTTTATTTTCTTTGTTCGTATTGGAACAACACAAAAAAACAAGGAAAAAAGGGCAAATTGGACATAATTTCACACAAAACCCCCAAAACTGGCTGGACAAAATTGTAGACGCCTTTCCAAAATTGTGGGAACTTTGTTTCAAGCATGTGATACTCCTTCAAACTCACTGGTGGCAAGAGACAGGTGTGGGCAATGTAAAAATCATATCTCAAACCAGATAAAAAGGGGATAAGTTTACTTAATCTTTGCATTGTGTGTGTCACACTATGCATGGAGAACAGAACGAGGAGAAGAGAACTGTGTGAGGACTTGAGAACCAATTGTTGAAAAATATCAACAATCTCAAGGTTACAAGTTCATCTCCAGAGATCTTGATGTTCCTTTTTGCACGGTACGGAATGTAATCAAGAGGTTTACAACCCATGCCACTGTAGCTAATCTCTCTGGACAGGCATGGCAGGTGAAAAATTGGTGAAAGGTTTCAACGCAGGATAGTCCGAATGGTGGATAAGCAACAACAATCAAGTCTAAAGAAATTCAAGCTGTCCTGCAGGCTCAAAGTGTCACGGGCATACTGCGTTAGGGAGCGGTCAGAAGATTGTGGTGTCTGGTTTCACGTACTCCTGCACTGATTAGAACTGCTTCACCAGCTTAGTTAACAGTTCAGTTTTTTTCCTTGCTGGCAAAGCAAGGGTTAATCAGTTCAGTAAAAATATATATAGTTGAAATAAACTCACCACTCTGCATATATATCAGACTCTGCTTATCTGGTAGGAACTGCTTGCTCTGCTGGCCAGCAAAAACAAGAGAAAAAAAAAGTGGTGTAGGAAATAATAATAATCTTTTTATTTATATAGCGCCAACATATTCAGCAGTGCTTTACAGACATTGTCATTGCTGTCCCCGATGGGGCTCACTATCTAAATTCCCTATCAGTATGTCTTTGGGAGGAAACCAGAGTACCCAGAGGAAACCCACACAAACACGGGAAGAACATACAAACTCATTGCAGTTGTCCTTGTTGGGATTTGAACCCAGGACTCCAGCGCTGCGAAGCTGCAGTGCTAACCACTGACCCACCGTGCTGCCCTAGCAGGTACAACCACTTATAAAATTAAAAAATATTTTGTTTATTCGGTATCCATTAAGAAGTTAAGTGCATCAACACATCTCTCAATGTTCAGTTGATCCTCTGGAGCTGTCAAACCTGGATTGTCCCTGCTGTTCAGTGTTAGCCACTCCCTTCTCCTATATATGCTCGGCACTAGCACCTGGGAATTGCCAGTGATCTTTCTTACTGCCTGATTAGGAGTTGGAGTTGAAGTTCATGTTTGGAGTAGGCATTTGGAGAGTTGTTCAGGAGATTGTTACTTGGAGTTTGTTTGTGTGTTCATACTCATCCTCTCCTATTCGGTTTCAACCTTCCTATACCTCCCCTGTGTTCCACTGTGCTGTTTGGTGAGAGTGTTTTGTATGATTGTAGTGTTAATTTGTCCCTGTTCTTCTTACCTTGTTTGTCTGATTAGTGTAATCCTATACACTTCAGCCTCACACCTCACCGGGTAGGGATGGAACAGTTAAGGGCTGATATAGGACCATAGTAAGGCACATGACCCGTCTCCACCTTCAGAAGTAATTCGGAGTCCCAATCCCTCGAATCCCTAGACACAGGGTGCATCAGTATCAGTGCGAACTATTCGTCAACATTTGAATGCAATTAAATGTTATGGCAGGAGAGGAGACGCAGGAAGGCCTCGTTGATGACACAGAGAAAAACAGCTAGACTGCGGCTTGACAAAATGTACGTGAGTAAACCAAAATCCTTCTGGAAAAGCCTCTTGTAGACAGATGAGACCAAGATAGAGCTTAATGGTAAAGCGCATGATTACACTGTTTACTGAAAACGGAATGAGGCTTATAAAGAAAAGAACACAGTACCTACAGTCAAACATGGTGCAGGCTCAAAGATGTTGCTTTGTTGCCTCTGGCACTTGGTGCCTTCACTGCATTCAATGCATCATATAAACTCAACAGAAATGAAGTACAGTGTAAAAAATGATAAAAATTTTAAAAATAATTCAATAAAAAAATTTTACACTTAAAACTGAACCCCACTTCAAAGTGTGGTTGGCGAGACCAACCTAAAATGAAAAACGGACACCCAAGTGCAAAAGAAACAGGGGGAAGAAAGAAACCACTCCAAACAAGGCAGTAGAGGTATGCAATGTATAAATTTATTGAAATATATTACAAAAATAAAAATAGCACAAGCATCAAATAGACAATTAAAAAGGAAGCATGGACATCACCTAATGGTATCCAATACCCAGGTTTTTTATACAAATAAAATCAGGTAAATATGCAAATAATATAATATAGCACTGACAGCACAATAGCCCACTATAACAAAAAATGTAAAAATAAAAAATAAAAAATAGTGTACACAAAAATACTAAATGTGCAACCATAAAAAGCAATATATGTAATGAAAAAAACACACAATAGTGCTTAATTAAAATAGATCATAAACCTAATACAATTGTGTAATCAGTGCATTAACCCAATACAATTGTGTGACCAGAATAATAGGTATACTTAAAATAAAAAAGAGTGTAATAATGTTGAAGGATATAAGGTGAATAGATAACAACAAATAACACAAAAAAATGCCAAATTAAATGCAAAAAGAAAAACACCGATGTGCACACAAATAGCGCCTGATAAAGTGCAAGCCACCATATAATGTGACAAGAAAGCCTTATATCAACCTATTAAAATTATATGGGCAAATTAAGCAATTGATGCCTGAAAAGGGGGAATGCCAATATGAGCACAAATGGCGCTTCATTAAGCGCAAGCCCTAAGGTATTGTGGCAAACAATCCCTATATTAGCTTAGTACGGCCACATAGACAAAATAAGCAATAGATACCTGAGAAAACCGGGGGAGGAAATAAGAGGTGGTGACGATGCTGCCACGAACGCGCCCCGACGCGCGTTTCGGAAAGTCTTCCTTCGTCAATGCATCATGAAATGTGAAGATTACTAAAGGAATTTTGGTCGCAATGTAGTGCCCAATGTCAGAAAGCTGGGTTTTCGTCCTAGATTATGGGTATTCCAGCAGGACAATAACGCAAACATACTTTAAGAAGCACCCAGAAATGGATGTAAACAAAGTAATGGTGAGTTCTGAAGTGACAGCAATGAGTCCGGATCTAAATCCATTTGAACAGCAATGGAGAGATCTTAAAATTGCTGTTTGGATAAGAAGAGTGGTCCAAAATTCCAGTTGAGAGGTGTAAAAAACTTATTGATGGTTATAGGAAGCAATTGATTGCAGTTATTTATTCCAAACGGTGTGCAACCAAATATTAATTGAAGGGTGCCAACAGTTTTGTCCTGACCATTTTTCAGGTATTGTTGTGAAATTGTCCAATTTCCCATTTTTTTCTGTATCTTTTTTGTGTTATTCCAATACATACGTAGAAAATAAACATGTGTATAATAAAATACGTGCAATTGCAAAAATTTACTTGGAGAAATGCTTCATTTTCTGGAACAATTTCAAGAGTGCCAACACTTTTGGCCATGACTGTATATATTTCTCTGAAACACTGCAGCATTTCATAGAACATATACTTTAAATTTGGCAATTAGAAATGATTGACAGGTCTCTTGTGTGCACATAGCGAGAGACCTGTTAATTGACTGTAGCGGCACTGGGAATCGCCGTCCTAGGGCAGAGCTGGACTAATCTTGTCTCCAGCTATGGTTGACGGTTGGATCTTTAAAGTATGGTATATTTTT